>CM077083.1:92500139-92804902 GCA_039513925.1 Platanthera zijinensis
CAAAAGGAGTGCAAATGGCGCTAAACGGTGTGCAAAGACATGGAAATAGGCCTAGATGAGTCCAAAATATAGTATAAAATAGGGACTCATCACCTCCAAAGAATGCCCTTTGTTTAAAGCATCGTGGAGCTCGACATATGAAAAATAATATTGTCCAAAAATATTGTTGTCAAGAAATAAAATAATTTTAAAAAAAATAAAAGTTCATAGCTAGAGTTCGTGCAACAAATACTTAATAATGTTTAGACTGACATCATCATCACCAGAGAAATAAAGTTTAAGATGCTGACCATTCACTTTGAAATTACCCTTATCAGGGTGAGAAATTAAAATAATACCATACGGAAAAACTTGCAGAATAGAAAAGGGCCAAGACCAATGAGATTTTAATTTTCTAGGAAATAAACGCAATCGAGAATTATATAGAAGAACTTGGTCGCTCGACTTAAAGATTTTTGGATGCATTAAGTGCTTATCGTGCAAACGCTTCGTCCGCTCTTTATAAAGTTTGTTATTTTTGTAAGCGTAAGAGCGCTACTCATCGAGTTCATTGAGTTGAAATTTTCTAAGGTTGCTGACTGAATGGGGATCGAAATTTAAAAATCTTAAGGCCCAAAAAGCGTGGTGTTCTAATTCTATGGGTAAATGGAACGATTTTCCATAGACCAGCCGATACGGCGTACATCCGAGGGCAGTTTTGTATGCAGTTCGTTAGGCCCATAGAGCATCGCCTAATTTGGCTGACCAGTCTTTCCTAGAAGTTGAAACTGTCTTTTCTAATATTCATTTTATTTCTCTATTTACTACTTCGACTTGTCTGTTAGTTTAGGGGTGGTATGCAGTTGAAAGCTTGTGTGTAACGCCGTATTTAGTAAGGATTTTTTACAGAAATGGAAACCCCTGTAACTAACGATGGCTCGCGGCCTTCCAAATGGAGAAAATAATTTTTTTCAAAAAGGTAACTACAACTTGGGAGACATTCTTAGGAAGAGCTTGGGCTTCGGCCCAACGTGAAACATAATCAACAACAAATAAAATATACTTAATTTCGAAGTTAGAAGGAAGAGGGCCAACTAAATCGATTCCCAAGAGGTCGAAAATTTCGTACTAGAGAAAATAATTTTACGGCATTTAATTTTTATTTAAAATGTTGCCCGACCGTTGGCAACTATCGCACCTACTCACAAAGGCTTGCCCGTCTTTAAACAGGCTAGGCCTGTAAAAACCGGCACAAAGCACCTTGTGAGCGGTGCGAGCAGCTTGATAGTGCCCACATATCAGACCTTCATGTAAGTGTTTTAAAATATAAACTCCTTCTTCATAAGAAACACATCTCCTTATCACTTGGTCCGTACAGATTCTGAAAAGATGTGGGTCTTCCCATAAATAGTTCTTCAACTAAGAAAAGAATTTCTTCTTTTTCTGAGAGGATAACTCTTTTGGGAGCACCCGGGCCACTAAATAGTTTGCGATGTGTGCGCACCAAGGAGAAGTAGATATGTTAATTGAAAGAAGCTTCTCATCAGGAAAATAATCATTAAAAGATTTTTCATTTAATTTTTCTATAAAGGGATTTTCTAATTTGGAGAGAAGGTCGGCGGCCATGTTCTCGGCTCCTCGCTTATCACGGATCTCTAAGTCAAACTCCAGGAGGAGTAAGACCCAGCGAATCAAGCGCGGCTTGGCATCCATTTTGGCAAGAAGATATTTGAGGGCCGAGTGGTTCGTAAAAACAATAATTTCCGAATGTGTAATATAAGGACAGAATTTTTCGAAAGTGAATACTACATTAAGGAGCTCCTTATCGGTCGTGGTGTAATTTTCCTGTGCAGATGTTAGCGTTTTACTAGCGTAATTTATGGGGTGAAAGTTTTTAGATATGCGTTGACCTAATACGGCTCCCACCGTAAAACTACTCACATCGCACATTATCTCAAATGGAAGGTCCCACACCAGAGCTATCATAATCGTTGTGTTAATTAACTTTTATTTTATTAATTCGAAGGCAGAAAGACAAGAGTCATCTAAAATGAATGGGGCGACTTTTTCTAGAAGATGGGTAAGGGGCTTGGTGATCTTGGAGAAGTCCTTAATGAAGTGGCGATAGAAACCAGCGTGACCTAAGAAACTTCTTATAGCTTTTATATTCGTAGGTGGCGGCAGCTTCTCGATAACTTCTTTCTTCGTAATATCTACCTCAATACCTCTCGCAGAAATATTATGACCCAAAACTAACCCTTCCCTCACCATAAAATAGCATTTTTCCCAATTTAGGGCAAGGTTAGTTTCTTCGCATCGTTCTAAGACTTTTTCGAGGTTTTCTAAATATCTATCAAAGGAATCACCGAACACGAAGAAATCGGCCATAAATATCTCCATAATGTTTTCCACGAACTTGTAATTGATAGCAAGCATACATCGCTGGAATGTCGCTGGCGCATTGCATAATCTAAACGACATTCTTTTGTAGGCGAAGGTGCCGAAGGGAAAAGTAAACGTAGTTTTCTCTTGGTCCTCGGGAGAGATGGGGATTTGAAAATACTTAGAGAGGCCATCGAGAAAACAATAAAGCTATGGCCGGATAATTGTTCTAAAATATGGTAAATAAACGGAAAAGGAAAGTGGTCCTTGTGGGTGGCGTCATTCAGCTTCCTATAATCTATACACATACGCAAACCCGTTACCGTCCGTGTCGGGATTGATTCGTTATTTTTATTACTAACTACCGTTATCCCTCCCTTCTTTTGTACTACTTGAACAGGGCTAATCCACTTACTATCTTATATAGGGTAGATAATTCTTGCATCTAATAATTTCATAACCTCTCCCTTAACTACTTATTTCATGTTCCAGTTTATACGACGCTGAGGTTGAATGGAGTTACGCGAATTATCTTCCATTAAAATTTTATGAGTGCAGAAAGATGGGCTTATGCCCTTGATATCAGAAATCTGGCAAGAAATAACCCGACGATGTTTACGTAAAACTAAAAGAAGTTTTTCATTTTGGACATCCGTTAGGTAGGCCGAAACTATAACTGGCAGCTTGGAGTTCTTTTCTAAGAAGGCATACTTAAGATGTTCAGGAAGTTCTTAAGTTCTAGGGTAGGGGGTTCTTCATAAGAGGTTTGAGAAATTCATTCTTTTTCAAATACTATATCTTCGTAGATTTTTTTAGATGGAAAATTAAAAGGGGTGGAGCTGGTGGCCAAGGCGGCTTCTTGCAACGATTCAGTTGGAAGAGTAGAAGAGGAACAAAAATCAGAATATTCTTTTTCCAAATCAAATAGAAGATAAGAGGATTCTACGGTTTCTTCACTTAGGAGTAGCGATTCAGTTGGAAGAGAAGAGGAGGAACAGAAAGCATAAAATTCTTTTTCAAAATTAGAGAGGCAATAGGAGGATTCATCACTCACGACATCTACGAAAAAGCAGGAGTCTTCATTTGCTAAGGTGTTTTTCATCGAAAGTGTTATAGAGAAAGTGACTTCGTCATCGCCTACTCTAAGGAAGAGCTTACCCTTGCTTACATCAATGATAGCTCGATAGGTGGCAAGGAAGGGTCGGCCAAGGATCAGGGGAACCTTGACGTCTTCCTCGATGTCCAAAATGACAAAGTCCACCGGGAAGATGAACTTGTCGACTTTTACTAGAACACTTCCACTATTCCTAACGGGTACTTAACGGATCTATCGGTGAGCTGGATGCTCATGTGTGTGGGGTTGAGGCTACCAATTCCTAACTTTTTAAACAATGAGAGAGGCATCAGGTTAATACTCGCACCTAAGTTGGCTAATGCATTCTTGACAAAAAGATTACCAAAGACACCCGGAATAGAAAAACTACCTAGGTCACTGTTTTTCTTTGGTAAGCCATTTGTCAAAACTGCAGAGCACTCGGCGTTTAACGTAACGAGCGAAAGGATCTTAAACTTCTTCTTGTTTGTCAGGAAGTCCTTAAGGTAATGGGCGTACTTCGGCATCTGGGAAATCGCTTCATGGAAGGGCAGATTTATGTGGATTTGCTTAAACATCTCTAAGAAACGGGAGTATTGATCGTCCTGACGTTGTTTATTAAGTTCGAAAGGGTAAGGCGGATTTGGATTATTTTTAAAGATGGGTGGTGGAGTGAGAACTTTTTCTAAAATGGGGGTGTTAACTTCTTCAGCAGAGGGTGGAATTTTTAAAACGGGGGCAGTGCTTGCCTCGGGCTCTTCACTAACAATATCGGGAACTTGCTTCCCACTATAAAGAGTTATACCTTTCGCTTGCTCTCTCGGATTTGGCTCGGTATTGGAAGGAAGAGACCCTGCGGGTGACTAAGAAATAATTTTAGCGAGCTGTCCTACTTGATTTTCAAGACTTTAACGCTTCTAGTTAAGGTTCTTATCGTAGCATCATTTGTGGCGATATATTTGGAAAGTAACTCCTCCAAACTTGGAGGTTTTGGATAATTTTGAAGAGGTGGTGGTGGTGCAGAAAAATCATTTTATGGTGGCGGGCGCATCGCGTTCGATGGATTACTCTATAAAAAATTCGAGTGATTTCTTAAAGCAGGATTATAACTATTCGGAAAAATAAAACCAGGAGGATGAAAATTCGCAGCAGAAAAATTATTAAATGCATTTCTAGGCTTATTGTTAACAAAATCTAATTGTTATGGGGCAGGAGTTGCAGATTCCCATACCTGAGGGGCAGAGGCAACAATCATCTCTGTTATCTTTTTGCTTAATATTTCAACTTATAGATAGAGCTGTGAGACATTGTCCACTTCAAAGATACCTGCAGGTTTGTTTTTGCGGGACCTAGGCACATTCCACTGATAAGTGTTCATGACCTTGTCCTCAAAAAGCTCAAGAGCTGCTTCCGGGGTCTTATGATTTAAAGTACCGCCAGAAGCTGCGTCTATCATTTGCTTTGTGCTTTGATTTAGCCCGTTATAGAATGTCTGCACTTGTAACCATACAGGCAGCACGTGATGTGGGCATCGTCTTAATAATTCTTTAAATCTTTCCCAAGTTTCATATATGGTTTCAGAGTCTATTTGTCCAAAGGAAGAGATGTCGTTCCTAAATTTTGCTGTTTTAACTGGGGGAAAATACTTTGCAAAAAAAATTTCGATTAATTCATTCTAGGTGGTTATGTTATTCTTAGGTAGAGTGTTCAACCACTTCTTAGCTTTAGTTCTTAAAGAGAAGGGAAATTGTCTTAGCCTGATTGCATCATTTGTGACACCATTTATCTTGAAGGTGTCACAAATTTCAAGAAAGCTTGCTATATGTGCATTTGGATCTTCATCTTGAAGTCCGTAAAATTGCACATACTACTGCACCATTTGAATTATGCTAGCTTTAATTCGAAGTTATTATTTGTTATAGCAGGGTGAACTATGCTAGATTCTGTTCCCTCTAGATTTGGTCATGCATAATAAGACATAGGTCTTTGCACGACATCTTCCACTAGGGGCTCTGCCATTCTTAAAGTAGAAGATGACTCAGAATCCTCAACTGGTATTTGGGATGTAGGACCTTGAAATCACGATCTTCTCCGAAGAGTACGCTAAATTTCGTTCTCCAAGTCCAAAATAAGCGACGGATTCCCTCGTGTCATGCACTAAAAGAAGAGAAGAGAAAGGAAGAGAAATAAAAAAACAAACTAAGAAGAAAAACTAGATTAATTTTTTGAAATAGATATTTTTTTAATATATTAACTCCCGAACTTCCCTAGGACTACCCGGTGAAGGGTTCACAAGGTACTAGACAAGATAGCGGCACTTAAAGCCGCTTTGCCATTTCCGAGAGAATTAGGTGGCGTAGAAAAATTTTGAAGTTGGTTACTATTAAGAGCGGTAATAAAAAAAAATTTGAATTTAAAAATTTTAAGAAAGAGGATGAGAAAGAGAAGAGATAAAATTATTAGGTTCATGTTTTCAATATATCAACGAAAGTTGCTCCCTGGCAACGGCGCCAAAAACTTGATGGTCGATAAGCTTCGAAGAAAATAAAAGAAACCGAACTAGCAATCTAATAAGGCAAGTATACCTATCGAACTGTAGCTAGGGGACACAAGTATCGTATTGAAATTCGGGAACTATTGAGTACACTTACTCACACGAAGGCTATTATTTTATCGACGGAAAAACTAGGGTTTAGAGAAACTGATTGCAATAAAGGAAATAAAACTATGCTATAAAGAGAACAACTACAGTTAATTAAAGGGCTATTAGAAGCGATTACAACGAAGGACTGAAAATATGAAATGGAAATGCACTCGATCAAGAATCACCTCAGCTAAAGTTGACTAAGAAATGCGATAAAAACCTAAACTTAATAGGGTAAAGGTCCATGACCATGGAAATTCCTAAAGCTTGAACACGCTTCTGTCGAAGTCATGGCAAACTGAGTTTAGGAAGGTCCGACCGACTCTCGTCTAAATCGGAGTCCTAAAGCTCGATTTATGTGGTGAACCCCACTATTGGATTTTACACTAATCCGGGTGATTTGGACGTCTGCCTCTCTCAAGGGGTGCGTACAACTCCCTTTACTCTTGAATTCTCACTTCATTCTAACGGCCTCTCGGTTAGCCCAGAATGAAAGCAAAGGTGGAGATTATATATCGATAATATACCTCCAGCCCATGAAAAATCAAGAGTAATTCAAGGCCTTAAACCTAAAAGAAAAGGTAAATTAAAACATCATAACTTAATTGCTCGAACCTCGGATCATCAATATCGAGTACAACGAGGATTAGTTAATCATTATGGAGTGGAGGAGGGAGGATGCGTAGTAAAGCATAATAAGAACACAAGTAAGAAAAGAGCACTTTTATTAATAATGAAAGAGAGCTACACTACTTGAAATGAAAAATTACACTTGCACAAAATTAAAATCCTATTCTAGCCCTACAATAATCAACTAAAATAAGTGAAAAAATTACAATAAAAGCTATTACAAAGGCTAAAACGAAACTTGGGTTAAGGGAAAACACAAAATAAAGAAGAGAGAGAGGGAAGAACATAAAAAAGACCAAGAAACAAAGGGGCAGCATCTCCCCTCTCAACCCAAGCTTGCTGAAATGGAAGGGGGGGTCTGAATTTATAGGAAAAGTTCACGGGTTGGTCAATCCCTTTGACACGCCCTAGGGGGTGTGTTAGTGGGCATGAAAGGTATGGGGTTTACCTCAGGCTCTGGATTCTGACGGGATGGATGATTGCTTCTGTATGTCAGTGGACACGCCATGGGTCATGCATGTGTAGGGGGGCGTGACATGCACGTCGCGTCGAAATCATTTGTCAGAAATCCGTCAGTCATCGGAAATATAACGGTCACGCCATATGTCACGCCCTTGATGGGGGGAGTTAGAGTACTGTTGGCGTGCTGAGTCGAAATGGCATTTAATACGGCGGTAGGCTCGGGCAGAGGTCGACACGCCCCTTGTCACGCCCGGGGACACGCCCGGGGAGGGCGTGTTAGGGGGGTCGTGACAACAATTTTTCCTGGTATTTTCCTCTGGCTCGGGCAGAGGTCGACACGCCCCTTGACACGCCCTAGGTCACTCCTGGGGAGGGCATGACAGGGGGGCGTGTCAGGTCAATTTTGACCAATTTTCAGGAAAGCTGCACAAAGAGAGGAAAAAGTTAGGGGCAATAAAATTTACATAAGAAAGATAAAAATAAAGCTTAAAATACAAGATTTGTGCATTATAAACTATAAAAATACGATAATAGTTAAGACTACAAAACGTATTATCATAAGGCGGAATGGTACCTTCGCCGACGAGAACTGCTGGAAAAGAGTCGAGATCCAAATTAAAGAACTTGACGTCGAAGTACTTGGTCCCGAAGAAGGTGAGGATAGTTGTCTCGCATCCCCCAAGTGCGGAAGGCTTGTAATTTGCCTCATTGTCTTAGATCAGCGAGAGGAGAGCATTTCCGAAGTTCAAGGATATGAAAACAAACTTCTTAGCCCAGTTGTGATTCTTGTTAGCGAGACTGCTGGTCTTGATCATCTTCCCCGAGAAGAAGATGATCCCTCTTTTGGCCCGAAAGTTGAATAGTTCCGGGAAGATGGAGAGATTGAATTCAATTTTTTCCTTGGACATATTATAGGCAGAATCCACCAGAAGTTCAACGGAGTTAGAATTGAGTTTGGTCGGGACCAATCCATAGTATCGGAGTGCCTGACGCACTTTTTGCCAGAGGGGGAGGCGGAACCCAACCTCATAGTGCTCCAGCGGGATGACAAGCTCCCCTTCCGACATGAAGTTGACCCTGCCTTCACTCCTGGGGTTCCGCACGGCAAACTCAGGAGGAATATAGTCCGCGACTATGAAAATATAATCTGGCTTAGTTAAATGACAGGGGGGGAGTCGTGTTCGATGAAGTTCTGCACGCACTTTGTGTGGCCCTCTATCTCGCCTTGTATTTTGTAAAAAAGAAAAAAGGGAGAGAAAAGTCGTGGGCAGGAGGCATGAGGTTGCATAAGTTGTGAGAGAGAGGAAGAAGGAGGAAGGCGAAGGTTCAGAATCAATTGGAAGTTAATGCGGTTGGTAAGCTGGCCTATTTATAGGAAGATACAGTAATCATGAGATTTTTACTAATGACGGAAGTGTGGATAGCCACTTTGATATTTCGACACTTCATATCCCTCTCCGCCCCGCTGACGCTTCTAGTTGGTGGAAGAATATTCGCAAAGAGAATAAAACCGAACTAACAATCAAACTAAGAAAGTATACCTATCGAATTATTGCTAGGGGACACAAGTGTCGTATTAAAATTCGGGAACTGTTGAGTAATCTTACTCACATGAAGACAATTATCTTATCGAAGAAACTTTTTGGGTTGTTAACTAAATTAAAAGAAGAGACTACTAGCATAAAGAAAAGCACAAGCACTTAATCAAAGAGGCTACAACTAGCGATTAAAATGAGGGGTTAAATAATGAGAAAGAAAAGCACTCGATCGAAAATCACATCGGCCTAAGTTGATCAAAAATGCGATAATAAACTCTAACTTAAAAAGCAAAGTACCTTGACCGTGGATGTTCCTAGAGCATGAACACTCTTCTCTCGAATTCGTTCCCTCCTGAGTTTAGGAAGGTACGACCGAACTCTCGTCCAAATCGGAGGCCGAAAGGTTGCTTTATGCTGTGAACCCCGCAATTGGATTTCACTCCAATCCGGGAGATTTAACGCCTGTCTCTCTCGAGGGGTGTGCAACTCTCTTTACTTTTGAGTGTTCACTCCAAACTACTAGCCTCTCAGCTAGCTAAGAGTGGAAACAAAGATAAAAAATATATATTGATGATATATCTCCAAACATGATTATTCAAGAGTAAATCAAGGTCTAAACCTTACAAAGAAAAAGCAAACTAGAGCATCATAACTTAATCAACTCGAACCTCGGATCATCAAGATCCAGTACAAGTGGGATTAGTTACTCATGGTGAAGTGGAGGAAGAAACATGAGTAAGATTGCATGGAAACAAAATAGAGACAAGAAAAAACAACAGGCTTTATATTAATTCAAACAGAGAGCTTACAACTTGAAATAAAAGAAATTACACTTGCAGGAAATGAAAAAACTATGCAAGCATTAAAACTAAAACTAAACTAAACTATTACAAAAAACTGAAACAGAAACTAAACAGAAAAACTGAAATGAAAATAGGAGAGAGGAAGAACACTAAGGGAGAACTGAAAATGGCAGCACTTCCCCTCTCCAAAAATTCTATATATTTTTACACAAGGAGAGGGGCTCTGTTTATAAATTCTTCAAGGAGCAGGAAATGCATTTAGCTGTGTACGGGAGTTGACCTTGATATGGGTTCTGGCGGGAAATGATGATTTCCTTGGTATGGGTGACGTGCATTTATGGCGGCAGCAGTCTTTTTTTAAAAGATGGACATGTCCTCTAGCAGCAGGTAAGATTGAAGAAAGAAGGAGAGAGGGCTCGACGAAATTAGAGGAGAAGGAGGGAGTGCACAATGAAATCAGAGGAGAAGGAGGGAGTGCTCGATGAAATGAGAAAAGGGAAGTTGGAGGGAAGGTCGACTAACGTCGAACGCTGTTGCGCGCTAGGGTTCGAAGAAAATAAACGCAACCAAACTAGTAACCCAATGAGGCAAGTATACCTATCAAACTGTAGCTAGGGGACACAAGTGTCGTATTAAAATCCGGGAACTGTTGGCTAAGCTTACTCACACGAACGCTATTATCTTATCGACGGAAAAATTAGGGTTTAGAGAATCTAATTGAGATTAAGGAAATAAAGCTAAAGCTAGAAAGAGAACTACAGCAATTAAGTAAAGAGCATAAGAAAATCGATTACTACGAAAGGTTGAAAATATGAAATGGAAATGCACTCGATCAAGAATCACCTCGGCTAAAGACGATTAAGAAAATGCGATAAAAATCTTAGCTTAATAGGATAAAGGTCCTTGACCGTGGAGGTTCCTAAAGCTTGAACACGATTCTCTCGAAGTCGTGCCCAACTGAGTTTAGGAAGGTCCGACCGACTCTCGTCTAAATCAAGGCCTAAAACTCGATTTACGCGGTGAACCCCACTATTGGATTTTACTCCAATCCGGGAGATTTGGACATCTGCCTCTCTCGAGGGGTGCGTACAACTCCCTTTACTCTTGAATGCTCACATCATTCTTTCGGCCTCTCGGCTAGCCCAGAATGAAAGCAAAGGTGGAGAGTATATATCGATAATATACCTCCAACCCATGATTTATCAAGAATAATTCAAGGCCCTAACCTAAAAAGAAAAGATTAATCAAAACATCATAACTTAATCGCTCGAACCTCGGATCATCAAGATCGAGTACAAGGAGGATTAGTTAATCATAATGGAGTGGAGGAGGGGGGATGAGTAGTAGAGCATAAAAACACAAATAAACAAGTAGAGAAAAAAACAACACTATTATATTAATGAAAAGGAGAGTTACACTAATTGAAATTGAAATTACAAGTGCATGAAATTTAGAACCTATTCTAGCCCTACATTAAGCAACTAAAACAAGACTAAATATTACAAGGAAATCTAAGGCAACTAAATATTAAACCATGGTTAAGCAAAAAGTACAAAGGAAGAGAGAGAGAGAGAGAGAGAGAGAGAGAGAGAAAAGCATAAAAACTAGAAAAGGACCCAAGAACCAAAGGGGCGGCACCTCCCCCTCTCAGCCAAAACTTGCTGAAATGAAGAGGGGGGGTCTCAATTTATAGATTTTTTTCACGGGTTGGTCAAGCCCTCTTACACGCCCTAGGGGGGGCGTGTCATGGGGTGTGACAGTACTATGTTGACCTCAGGCTCTGGACTCTGGCGGGAAGGATTTTTTCTTTGGTACGTCGGTCGACACGCCCATAGTCACGCCCGTGTAGGGGGGGGGGGGCGTGACACGTACGTCGCGTCGAAATCATTGGTCGGAAATCCGTCAGTCGTCGAAAAAGTTGATGTCACGCCCCAGGTCACGCCCGTGACGTGGGGCGTGACAGTACTGTTGCGTGCTAGGGCGGAACCTGCATTCAATGCGGTGGCAGGCTTTGCGGCAGAGGGCGACAAGCCCTTGATCACGCCCGGAGACACGCCCAAGGAGGGCGTGTCAGGGGGGCGTGACAGAGGTTTTTTTCGTTTTCCTGTTCCTTCCAACAAAAGTCCTCGGGATCTGGTGACACGCCCTAGGTCACGCCCAGGGAGGGCGTGACAGGGGGGCATGTCAGGTCTTTTTTGACCAATTTTCTGAAAACCTGCAAAAGGTCAAGAAAATGTTAGTGGCAATTATATTTACAGAAAAATGATAAAAAATAAACTAATAATAGACATGATTTGTACATAAAAAATAGAAAATACGATAATAGTTTAGGCTACAAAACGTATTATCAAATTCCCCCAAGATTAAGCTTTGCTTGTCCCCAAGCAAAAATATAAAAACTAGATATTTATAAAAAGGACTAATCAAAAAGTTTTAATTATGCCTACACAAGTACTATGCGAAATTCTTAGTAGGGAAAAGGTGAAATGTAAGTCTAAAACAATTATTTAGGTATGGTAAAACTTTTATAAACTTACTCAATAAAAACAAATCATCCAAAATTTTAACGAGATTTTTTTAAGTAGACTTAAGCAAAGCAACGAAAATGAAAAACACGCATGGAGTTGTTACTAGATCCAAGCAACGCATTATAATTATATCAATTTAATTAACAAAAATCTAGGTTTAAATTCAAAACTAAAACTGATTTACTTTTTTTCTTTTCTTAGTTGTTAAATAAAAATCAAAAAACGTGAATCAAAAGGACTTAAATAGGACAGAAACGTTTGGTTTAGGAATATGATTAGGAGTGGAAATCAAAGATAAACGTGAAGGTTTTAAATCACACTAAACCAAAGCAAAGAGTTTCAAAAACTTTCATAAAAATATATATACACTTTTTTTTTCTTCTTTTTTCCATTTGTTTTTCTTTTTTTTTTCAAAACAAAGGCCATAAATATTTTTATTTTCCCTTTGAATTGGCCAAACAAAAATAAACATCACTTTTGAGCATACTTTTTTTTCAAAAACCTTTCTCACACAAAAATCACCAAATATCCTATCAAAATCGTCCTAATAATTTATGAAACTCAAAAAGGCTAGTGTGATTCGATAGGTTGGAAATTTTGGCTTTGGTGAAACCTTAATGAAGGGAGGAGCTATCAAATGAAATCGGAAAAAGGCTCAAAAATGGCTAACTAGTGGCAAACGTTTTTAGGTTTGCAGGAAAGCTCAAACGAAAACAAAAATGTCTTAAATCATTTTCACGCTTTTGAATTTACTTAAAACAAAGGTTTGAAAAATTTCAAAAAGCGAGTCCTAGATAATAAAAGAAGATTGATGAAATTAACTTGAAAATAGAAATAATAGGTGACTTGGATCGTTCACATCTACTACGCTATTCAAAAGTTGACTTTACAAAAATTATTCAAAAACGAAAAAGAAAATAGTGGATGATGAATATTTGAGAAAGTAAAGGAAATAAAAAACAAAAACCCATAATAGAAATGCGAGTATTAGAAAAATATTTCACCTTAACATGCTACCTTGAATTAGAAACACAGCATGACCAACATTTTACTTGTGAAACATAATTAAAAAGGACTATTAGAAATATTATAATTAACTACGTCGTTGATAGAAAATTTTGAGTAAAACAAAAACAAAAACTAGGGGTACTATTGAAATACCAAAATGTCTAAACTATTCAAAAACACATATATATTTTTTAATTTTGTGAAATATTCTCTTTTTTTGGATTTTGGAAATTTTTTCTCTTTTTTTGGAATTTTAAGATATTCATTTTTTATATTTTTTTTATTTTTTGGAAATATTTAAAATATATACAAAAAGAAAAATTTGTACACTAAGCAAAAATGAAGGAGGAAGTCCTCCCCCAAGCTTAAAATAGACATTGTCCTCAATGGCTAAAGAAGGGGATTGGAGAAGGAGAGAAAAAAATAGTACTGAATTTAAAGACAGGATTGAAAGACAGGTACTTCCCCAGATTTATTTGTTGCGAAAACTGAGTGATGTCGCTCCTCCGAATGTCTTCTTTGGACTTCGTGATGGATTCAGCAATATTGGAGCAGGCGATCGCAGAAGCTTCAGCTTTTCAGATCCATCCGAGACCAAAAATTGTAAAATAAAGAAAACAAAAAAAGATAACTTGGGTTGCCTCCCAAGAGCGCCCTTTGATTAAAGCGTCATTAAGCTCGACGCATCAAAATAATATTGTCCAAAAATATTGTTGTCCAGAAATAAAATTGTTTTTAACAAAAATTAAGAGTTCAAAGTTAGAGTTCGTGAAGCAGAAACTTAATAATGTTTGGACTGACATCATCATCACCAGACAAATAGAGTTTAAGACGCTAACCATTCACTTTGAAATTACCCTTATCAGGGTGAGAAATTAAAACAGTTCCATAAGGAAATACTTCTAAAACATAAAACAGGCCAGACCAGCGAGATTTTATTTTGCCCTAAAATAAATGTAAACGAGAATTATATAAAAGGACTTGGTCGCCCGGCTTAAAGTTTTTAGGGTGCCTTAAGTGTTTATCATGTAAACGCTTCGTCCGATATTTATAAAGTTTATTATTTTCATAAGCATAGGAGCGCCACTCATCGAGTTCATTTAGATGAAATTTTCGAAGGTCACCGACTGAGTGGGGATCGAAGTTTAAAAATTTTAAGGCCCAAAAGGCGCGGTGTTCTAACTCTACGGGCAGATGGCACGATTTTACATAGACTAGCCGATACATCGTACATCCGAGGGCGGTTCTGTACGCTGTTCGGTAGGCCCATAGAGCATCGTCAAGTTTGGCTTACCAGTCTTTCCTAGAAGTTGAAACAGTCTTTTCTAATATTCTTTTTATTTCTCTATTAACTACTTCAACTTATCCGTTAGTTTGGGAGTGGTAGGCAGTGGAATGCTTATGCGTAACGCCGTATTTGGTAAGGATTTTTAAAAATTGTGCGTTACAGAAATGGGAACCCCTATCGCTAACGATCGCGCGTGGCGTACCGAATCTAGAAAATAATTTTTTAAAAAATGTGACTATAACTCGGGAGTCGTTCGTAGGAAGAGCTTGGGCCTCAGCCCATCGTGAAACATAATCAACAGCAACTAAAATATATTTATTTCCGAAGCTAGAAGGAAGGGGGCCAACAAAATCAATTCCCCAGAGGTCGAAAATTTCGCACTCTAAGAAATAATTTTGCGGCATTTCATTTTTTTTAGAAATGTTGCCCGACCGTTGGCAACTATCACACCTGCTCACAAAGGCTTGCGCGTCTTTAAACAGGCAAGGCCAGTAAAAACCCGCGCAAAGAACCTTGTGAGCGGTGCGAGCAGCTTGATAGTGCCCACCTGTCGGACCTTCATGCAAATGCTTTAGAATATCAATTCCTTCATCATAAGAAACACCTCTCCTTATCACTTGATCCGCACAAATTCTGAAAAGATGCGGGTCTTCCCAAAAGTAGTTCTTCAGCTCAGAAAACAATTTCTTCTTTTGTTGAGAGGAGAACTCTTTTGGGAGCACCCGGGCCACTAGATAGTTGGCGATGTGCGCGAATCAAGGAGAAGTAGATGTGTTAACTAAAAGCAGCTTCTCATCAGGAAAATAATCATTAAAAGATTTTTCATTTAATTTTTCTATAAAGGGGTTATCTAATCTGGATAAGTGGTCGGCAGCCAAGTTCTCGGCTCCTCACTTATCACGGATCTCTAAGTCAAACTCCTGGAGGAGTAAGACCTAGCGAATCAAGTGAGGCTTGGCATTTGTTTTGGCACGAAGGTACTTGAGGGCCGAGTGGTCCGTAAAAATAATGATTTTTGAAAGTGTAATGTAAGGGCGGAATTTATCAAATGCAAATACTACAGCTAAGAGCTCCTTCTCGGTTGTGGTGTAATTTTCTTAGGCATATGTGAGGGTTTTACTAGCGTAATAGATGGGGTGGAAGTTTTTTGATATGCGTTGACCTAATACGGCTCCCACCGCAAAACTACTCGCATCGCACATAATCTCGAAAGGAAGGTCCCACACCGGAGCTATCATAATCGGTGTGTTAATTAACTTTTCTTTAATTGATTCAAAGGCAGAAATACAAGAGTCATCAAAAATGAATGGAGTGTCTTTTTCTAAGAGATGGGTGAGGGGCTTAGTGATCTTGGAGAAGTCCTTTATAAAACGACGATAAAAGCCAGTGTGGCCTAGGAAACTTCTTATAGCTTTTATGTTTGTAGGCGGCGGCAATTTCTCAATAACTTCTATCCTGGCAACGTCTACCTCAATACCTTTAGCAGAAATTTTATGACCCAAAACTAACCCTTCCCTCACCATAAAATGACATTTTTACCAATTTAGGGCAAGGTTAGTTTCTTCGCATCATTCTAAGAATTTTTCGAGGTTTTCTAAACATCTATCGAAGGAATCGCCGAACACGGAGAAATCATCCATAAATACTTCCATAATGCTTTCTACGTACTGGTCAAATATTGCGAGCATACATCGCTGGAATGTAGCTGGCGCATTGCACAATCCAAACGGTATTCTTCGGTAAGCGAAGGTGCCGAAGGGACAAGTAAACGTAGTTTTCTCTTGGTCCTCGAGAGAGATGGGTATTTGAAAGTACCCCAAGAGGCCATCGAGAAAACAATAAAAGCTATGGCCAGATAATCGTTCTAAAATCTGGTCAATAAACGATAAAGGAAAGTGGTCCTTGCGGGTGGCAACATTTAACTTACGGTAATCTATACACATACGCCAACCCGTCACCGTCCGTGTCGGGATTAATTCATTATTCTCATTACTAACTATGGTTATCCTTCCCTTCTTTGGCACTACCTGAACGGGGCTAACCCACTTACTGCCCGAAATAGGGTAGATAATTCCTGCGTCTAATAATTTCATAACCTCGCCCTTAACTACTTCTTTCATATTCGGGTTTATATGGTGTTTAGGTTGAATAGAGTTACGCGAATTATCTTCCATTAAAATTTTATGGGTACAGAAAGATGGTCTTATGCCCTTGATATCAGAAATTTGCCAAGCAATAGCCCGATGATGCTTATGTAGAACTAGAAGAAGTTTATCGTTTTGCGTATCCGTGAGGTAGGCCGAAACGATAACTGGTAACTTGGAATCTTTTTCTAAGAAAGCATACTTAAGGTGTTCAGGAAGTTCTTTAAGTTCTAGGGTAGGGGGTTCTTCATAAGAGGATTTAGAGATTCTTTCTTTTTCGAAAATAATATCTTCATAAAATTTTTTATAAGGAACATAATAAGGGGTGGGGCTAGCAGCCAAGATGGCTTCTTGTAGCGATTCAGTGGGAAGAAAAGAGGAAAAGCAAAAATCAGAAAATTCTTTTTCAAACTCAGAAAGACAATAAGAAGATTCTTCACTTCCTTGCAGCGATTCAGTTGTAAGAGAAGAGGAACAAAAAGCAGAAAATTCGTTTTCAAAGTCGGATAGGCAGTAGGAAGATTCATCACTCACGGCGTCTACAAAAAAACATGAGTCATCATTTGCTAGGGTGTTCTTCATTGAAGGTGTGATAGAAAAAGTGACTTCATCGTCGCCTACTCGAAGGAAGAGCTTACCATTGCTTACATCAATGATGGCTCTGGAGGTGGCAAGGAAGGGTCGGACAAGGATCAGGGGAACCTCGACGTCTTGTTCGATGTCCAAAATGACAAAGTCCACCGGGAAGATGAACTTGTCGACTTTTACTAGAACGTCCTCCACTATTCCTAACGGGTACTTGACGGATCTATCAGCTAGCTGGATACTCATACGCGTGGGGTTAAGGCTACCAATCCCTAACTTTTTAAACAACTAAAAGGGCATCAGGTTTATACTCGCGCCTAAGTCGGCTAACGCATGTTTAACAAAAAGATCACCGAAGACACACGGGATAGAGAAACTACCCAGGTCACTGATTTTCTTCGGCAAACCGTTTGTTAAAACAGCAGAGCACTCGGCGTTTAGCGTGACGTGCGAAAGATTCTCTAACTTCTTCTTGTTGGTGAGGAGGTCTTTAAGATACTTGGCGTATTTCGGCATCTGCGAAATAGCCTCGTGGAAGGGAAGATTAATGTGGATTTGCTTAAAGATCTCTAAGAAGCGATAGTACTGATCATCTTGATGTTGTCTATTAAGTTTTGAGGGGTATGGAGGAGTTGAATTTTTTTGAAGATGGGTGGTGGAGTGAGATTATTTTCTAAAATAGGGGTGATAACTTCTTCAGCAGAGGGTGGAAGCGGAGCGGAGCTTTGATTTTTAAAGGCGGGAGCGGAGCTTTGATTTATTTAGGCGGAGCGGAGCTTGCCTCAGGCTCTTCACTTACCATACCGGAGACTTGCTTCCCACTCCGAAGAGTTATAGCTTTAGCTTGCTCTCTCGGGTTGGGTTCGGTATTGGAAGGAAGAGACCCTGCGGGTCACTCAGAAATTATTTTCGCGAGCTGTCCTACCTGATTTTCTATACTTTTTACGCTTCCGGTTAAAGTTCTTATAGTAGCGTCATTTGTGGTGATATATTGAGAATGTAATTCCTCCAAGCTTGGAGGTTTTGGATAATTTTGAAGAGGTGGTGGTGGTGCAGAAAAATCATTTTGCAGTGGTGGGCGCATCGCATTCGATGGATTACTACATGAAAAGTTCGGATGATTTCTTAAAGCAGGGTTATAACTATTCAGAAAATTAAAACCAGGAGGATGAAAATTCGCAGCAGAAAAATTATTAAAAGTAGTTCTAGGCATATTATTAACATAATCTAAATGTTTTGGAGTAGGGGTTGCAGATTCCCATACCTGAGGGGCGGAGGCAGCAGTCATCTCCGTGATTTTTTTGCTTAGGATTTCTACTTGTAGAGCGAGCTGGGAGACATTGTCCACTTCAAAGATACCTGCAGGCTTGTTCGGGCAGGACCTAGGCACATTCCACTGATAAGTGTTCATGGCCATGTCCTCAAAAATCTCAAGAGCTGCTTCCGGGGTCTTATGATTTAAAGTACCGCCAGAAGCTGCGTCTATCATTTGCTTCATGCATTGATTTAGCCCGTTATAAAACGTCTGCACTTGTAACCACACAGGCAGCGCGTGATGTGGGCATCGTCTTAATAATTCTTTTAATCTCTCCCAGGTTTCATATAGGGTTTCAGAGTCTATTTGTTCGTAGGCAGAGATGTCGTTCCTAAGTTTTGCAGTTTTAGCTGGCGGAAAATACTTCGCCAAAAATTTTTCAGTTAATTCATTCCAAGTTGTTATGCTATTTTTAGGAAGTGTGTTCAGACACTGCTTAGCTTTCTTTCTTAAAGAGAAGGGGAAGAGTGTTAGCCTGATTGCATCATTTGTGACACCATTTATCTTGAAGGTGTCGTAAATTTCAAGAAAGCTAGCTATATGTGCGTTCAGATCTTCATCTTGAAGTCCGTCAAATTGCACATATTGCTGCACCATTTGAATTATGCTAGGCTTTAGTTCGAAGTTATTATTTGCTATAGCAGGGCGGACTATACTTGATTCTGTTCCCTCGAGATTTGGTCGTGCATAATAGGACATAGTCCTTTGCATGGCCTCATCTACGTTGGGTTCTTCCATACTTAAAGTAGCAAATGACTCGAAGTCCTCAACCGACACTTGGATAGTAGGACATTGAAATCGCGATCTTCTCCGAAGAGTACGCTCAATTTCGTGGTCCAAGTCCAAAATAACTGACGGACTCCCGCGGGTCATGCACTAAAAGGACAGAAAAGAAGAGGAGAAAGAGAAAAAGGATAAACAAGAAAAAAAAACTAGATTAGAAATTTTTTTCTTTTTGGAATAGATTTTTTTATATAGATTAACTCCTGAACTTCCCAAGGACTACCCCGTGAAGGGTTCGCAAGGTACTAGACAAGATAGTGGCGCTTAAAGCCCTTTGCCCTTTTCGAGAGAATTAGGTGGTGTAGAAAAATTGTGAATTTGGTTACTATTAAGAGCGGTGATAATTTTTTTGTTATTATTTTTAAAAATTTAAAGAAAGAGGATGAGAAAGAGAAGAGATAAAATTAATAGGTTTGTGTTTTCAATATATCAACGGAAATTGTTTCCCCGGCAACGACGCCAAAAACTTGTTGCGCGCTAGGGTTCGAAGAAAATAAACGCAACCGAACTAACAACCCAATGAGGCAAGTATACCTATCGAATTGTAGCTAGGGGACACAAGTGTCGTATTGAAATCTGGGAACTGTTGGCTAAGCTTACTCACACAAACGCTATTATCTTATCGACGGAAAAATTAGGGTTTAGAGAATCTAATTGAGATTAAGGAAATAAAGCTAAAGCTAGAAAGAGAACTACCGCAATTAAGTAAAGAGCATAAGAAAATCGATTACTACGAAAGGTTGAAAATATGAAATAGAAATGCACTCGATCAAGAATCACCACGGCTAAAGACGATTAAGAAAATGCGATAAAAATCTAAACTTAATAGGATAAAGGTACTTGACCGTGGAGGTTCCTAAAGCTTGAACACGATTCTCTCGAAGTCATGCCCAATTGAGTTTAGGAAGGTCCGACCGACTCTCGTCTAAATCAGAGGCCTAAAACTCGCTTTACGCGGTGAACCCCACTATTGGATTTTACTCCAATCCGGGAGATTTAGACGTCTGCCTCTCTCGAGGGGTGCGTACAACCCCCTTTACTCTTGAATGCTCACTTAATTATTTCGGCCTCTCGGCTAGCCCAGAATGAAAGCAAAGGTGGAGAATATATATCGATAATATACCTCCAACCCATGATTTATCAAGAATAATTCATGGCCCTAACCTAAAAAGAAAAGATTAATCAAAACATCATAACTTAATCGCTCGAACCTCGGATCATCAAGATTGAGTACAAGGAGGATTAGTTAATCATAATGGAGTGGAGGAGGGGGGATGAGTAGTAGAGCATAAAAACACAAATAAACAAGTAGAGAAAAAAATAACACTATTATATTCATGAAAAGGAGAGTTACACTAATTGAAATTGAAATTACAAGTGCATGAAATTTTGAACCTATTCTAGCCCTACATTAAGCAACTAAAACAAGACTAAAGATTATAAGGAAAGCTAAGGAAACTAAATATTAAACCATGGTTAAGCAAAAATTACAAAGGAAGAGAGAGAGAGAGAAAAGCATAAAAACTAGAAAAGGACCCAAGAACCAAAGGGGCAGCACCTCCCCCTCTCAGCAAAACTTGCTGAAATGAAGAGGGGGGTCTCAATTTATAGATTTTTTTACACGGGTTGGTCACGCCCTCCGACATGCCGTAGGGGGGCGTGTCATGGGGCGTGACAGTACTATGTTGACCTCGGGATCTGGACTCTGGCGGGAAGGATCATTGCTTCGGTACGTCGGTCGACTCACCCATAGTCACGCCGGTGTAGGGGGGGCGTGACACGTACGTCGCGTCGAAATCATTGGTCGGAAATCTGTCAGTCGTCAGAAAAGTTGATGTCATGCCCCAGGTCATGCCCGTGACGTGGGGTATGACAGTACTGTTGCGTGCTGTGGCGGAACCTGCATTCAATGCGGCGGCAGGCTTTGCGGTAGAGGGCGACACGCCCTTGGTCACGCCCGGAGACATGCTCGTGGAGGGCGTGTCAGGGGGCGTGACAACGGTTTTGTTCGTTTTTCTGTCCCTTCCAACAAAAATCCTTGGGATCGGGTGACACGCCTTGGTCACGCCCAAGGAGGGCGTGACAGGTGGGCGTGTCAGGTCATTTTTGACCAATTTTCTGAAAACCTGCAAAAGGTCAAGAAAATGTTAGTGGCAATAATATTTACATAAAAATGATAAAAAATAAACTAATAATAGACATGATTTGTACAATATAAAATAGAAAATATGATAATTGTTTAGGCTACAAAACGTATTATCAAACGCAGAAAGATGAGATCGATGAATTCTGAACTTAAGGAGAGTTCGACGAAATTGGAGGAGTTCGTCAAATGCAGAAGGTGGAGGGGAGGTCGAAGAACTTGAACTGAAGGCGAGGTCTACGAATGGCTTAGCTCGACGAAATTAAAGACGTTTGACGAACGCAGAACTGAAAGCTGAGGTCGACGAAATTTAAGACGTTCGTAGAACGCAGAACTGAAGGATTAGGTCGACAAAATTGAAGACATTCGTTGAACGTAGAACTGAATGCTGAGCTCAATGAACTGGGACTGAAGGCGAGGTCAATTAACTCTGGCGATCTCGACGAATTTCGAACATAGAAAGAAGGAGGAGCTTGATGAAATGACTGCGCTCAACGAACTGGAAGAGCTCGATGAAATGACTGAGCTCGACGAACTTGCTGAGCTCGACGAAATGGCTGAGCTCGACGAAATTGCTGAAAAACTATAAACCTGCAAAGAAAAAAGAAAACAATAGTGGTATTAATATATACAATAGGAGGTTAAAATAAATCTTTAAAAGATATAATTGTTATAATAAAAACTTGTAATTACCTAGTAGTTTAAACTATAAAATGTATTATCACCAGTACTTGCAGATGGGGAGAGCCTCCGTGTGGGATCCCGGGTAAGAGCAAAGAAATGACAAGTATAAAAAGTAAACATTGTCGGAGAGCTAGGCATTCAGAATGATAATAAGAATGGCGTGAAAAATAAAAGGTCAGATACAATAGGGCTCTCGTTGGACGAGAGCCGTGAAAAAATATGTTATTTGTTTATTACATAAGCGTGAAAAGGGGTACATGAAGAGAAGGGTAGGCTGGGAGGTTGGGGTAAGAAGGGGCGAGAACCAGTGGGGCTCAGTATTATTCCCACTGCCAGCGACCCCAACCTCGCCTCCCTGTCCTCGGGGGCACTCGGGGATAGTGATAAAATGTCACGACAATAAAATCCTTGTATACCAGCCCCAGTTGGTCCTGAGACCGCGTAATGTACCTTATGGGAGAACTCTCCTCACATCTGCCCCCCCCCCCAGGCGCTCAGTCTCGCCAAAAAGGTGCATATAATCTCTCTTGATCAAGCATATATGCCGCTCAATCACTGTCAGGAGGGTAGTATCCCGTAAGGATTCCTCTCGCCGCATCCAAATTACCTTCTACAAGACTTGAGTTATTCTCTCCCTCTGCTTCTCAGTGTCTCCGGAGGCTTCAAGGAATCTAACCATCTTGCTTGGGGAAGGAGGTAGTGAGATCACCTCCATATCTACGTCGGGCTCCTCCGCAGCCTCGCAATTATCTGGTGAGGGGTCTGTGACAGGGCAAATGTAGTGGCGGGAGATGTAATCACGGGGCGAGAAGGGGTAGTGTATACCTTATTGCTGATAGGAAGATCCAGGTCGCCATTCAAAATATTTTCAAGGAGTGGGCGATGATGTTTTCCCCATCTCCGGGGGAAGGATGTTTGCCCCAATAAAAGAGTCTTGGCCAGAGACGAGAGGGCAGGGCCCTCCTTAATAGGTGGGATATAATCTGGTTCAAGAGCAGGAGACTTGTCAGAATCTCTCCTAGGAAAAAGGGGAAGTCTGGTCGCTGGATCGATAGGGTCCTTGGCGGTAGGGGTCTTGGGCCTTGGGCTGATGACACCCAAGGTTCCGAAAGTTGGTACTACGGAAAGCAATATAAGCGAAAGAATAAAGAACAAGACAGTTAAAGCGAAATCCAAGCATGAAAATTACCGTAAGCAATCACAGGCCCAGCTCGGGTAACCAGAGGGGCAGCCTCAAAGACCGACTATAAGTTATTATCGGGAAGTCGTTTTGGCTCGGTATTTGATAGAGAAGCATCGATGATGCCTTTCAAAACTGTCTCCTGTGAGAGAGGTAATCAATAAAACATTCCTGCTTTGGGGGTTAGCTCAAAAAGGCAGGGAAAGAACAGAACTTCTAGCAGAAGAGCAGACTGCTCACGGGCAAGGGTTGGGGTCAGCGAGGCAGGCTCATTCCTAGAACGATCTCGCCGAACCGACTTGTCCTTCTTCTGCCAATTAGCCGATTCTACTGGCCTCTTTCCCATATGCCATGGGGGAACCCAGAATAGTCGGCGAGGGCTCTCGTCTGAGCAGTGGTGAGGCGGTCCTGGACCTCTTCCGAGAGAGGTTTCGCGACACGTTTGGCATACATCTTCGAAGCAATGCAAGCGTTCAAGCGATAAGTAGTAACAGTATAAAATATGTCTTGGAGACATGCCCTGATATATATATAGGGCCGAAGTGGGACCCGCTAGAGATTCCTTTCCTTTCAGCAAGCACTCACCGAATACTAGGGGTTGGACTCTTATTTCTAAGCATAGGACTCACTCGTAAAGGGCGGGGATTGTGTATAACTCCGTATTTATTGAGGTTGTTTTTCCCCCAGGGCGGGTACTTCAAGCGCCTTTCGCTAGAGTGGGCGGAAAGGCTTCCACCTCGGTAGGCGTAAAGCCCTTGGAGTGGGCAAAACTCTTTGGACCTAAGGCATTGAGTGTATCTCTCTCTCTCTCTCCCAATGCTCTCAACTCTTTCTGAGTTAAGGCGTTGAGTGTAGCTCATGCTCTCAATGCTCTGTGTATAACCCCGAATTTTCTGATTGGGGTTTTTCCACCAGGGTAGGTAATTCAAGAGCCTTTTGCCAGGGAAAGAGGAAAGGCTTCTGCTTGGGTAGGCGGATTGCCCCCGGAGTGGGCAGAATTCTTTAGACCTAAGGCAATAAGTATAGCTCTCGCTCTCAATGCTCTCAATGCTCTCAATGCTCTCAATGCTCTCAATGCTTTCTGAGTTAAGGCGTTGAGAATAGCTCTATGTCTCAACGCTCTCGACGCTTTTTGAGTTAATGCATTGAGTGTATCTCTCGCTATCAACGCAATAGTACCTTGACAGATTTCCTTTGGCCTAGGATGGTCCGGTCAGATAAGTGAATAAGGTAGAAAGGATTCTGCCTAGGTATGCTGAAGGCTTCCCGCCTGGTAGAGTCAAGAGGTAAAATTACCTGGATGCCCTTATAGGTCTTCATTTAGCTCCTCAGAACAGTGGAGTTATGTTGTTAGTAGACCTAGCAAGGCTTCCTATAGCTATTTTGAAGAGCGAAGCAACGTTGTTGGCAGACCAGCTTTTGTAATCTATAAATAGACCCACATGTTACCTTAGAAGGAAAGAATTCTAATTTTTTTGAAGTCTTGTAGCGCTAACTGAGGTATTATTAGCTCAATACTTTCCTAAGAAGGGGAAGTGCTCTGAGATCTTCCGAGTTAGTGGAGGGACCTCCGTGCTATAGTATAGGGTAAGTTCTTTAGTTCTTTAGTCCCACAGGGTCTGAACTCTCGTTGAGGGCCTATTTTTTATTCCAACTACTAGCAACTTCATCAAAGACATATCCTTGCTTCTGTCCATTGCCACTGAACGGTATCTCTTGATAACTAGATAGGAGATCTTGTTCATGGTGTTAACCTTATATTGAACAACACCCCTCTGATAGAAATTGAAAGTATCTAGTGTCAACCTAAATCACCTAGAGGGGGGTGAATAGGTGAGTTCTCCATGATTTTGTGGAATTAAAATAGCTGAAAAATAAACACACATAAACATAGAGATTTATAGTGATTCCCCGATTTGGGTACGTCCATTATCCCACCTTGCCTATCTACCATGAAGGGCTTGAATCAGCTACTTCACCTTTATCTCAGATTCTTCAAATCTTACACCTCGGAATCTCAACTATTATAACATGGAGACAACGCTCCTACAACTTGGAGAACAAACTCTCCTACAACTCGATCCACAAATAAGGATCTACCACTCGATCCTAACATAAGGATCCACAACTCGATCCTAAAATTAGGATCTACAACTCGGAGGGAAAACCTCCTACAATATAATAAAAAGGTTTACAATAATTGATTAAAAATATTCTTCTATAGATCCGAAATTTTCGATCCCTCATTCCTCTAAAAGGTTGATCTTGAACGTCTTAAAGAACAAGAAAAACTGAAGGATTTGAGGACTTGATCTGAACACACTGGTCAAATAGATAAAAATAGAATCAAATACTTCAGAGATCAATGGACTAGTCGATTTGCTTAAGGAAGAACGAATTGTGCAGCAAGAAGTTGTTGGCTGTGCGATTTGCGAACAACGTATCGTGTGCCGATGGGGAATATTCGTTCTTGATATTTATCATTTTGTTAATAATAAGTAAGATTAAGGTTAAACTAAATCCACCTTACATAGATATAGGAAACCATCTTTTTAAATGGCTAGAAACATCCTTCCTTATCGAAAAATTCGAAAATCATTGTACACTGCGATTTTGACAAACCGAGCTAGAAATTTGAAAATATAAGAAATAAACCTAAGTATAATTCGTCGAGTACCGTCGATTATATACGGGTATACTCTTCGAAACACTTAAAAACTCGACAAAATTTACTTAGACAATTCCAGCCAGATCGATCTTATAACTCAACGCTTGGCAGAAGAGATACTCGACGAATTCGACGAGTATCAGCTAGTATACATGACGAATTCGACGAGTATCGTCTAGCTGACACGACGCTTGTTTAAGTGATATTTGACGAATAACACTTATAGAAATTCAGAGAAGTAAAGTCGAGATGACTCGATGAATTTGTCGTGTAACGACATATATATACGACGAATTCGATGAGTCTCGATAAATACACTCGACGAATTCGATGTGTATACACGATGATACTCGACGAATTTTACTTAACTGATTTCCAGGAATTCAGATATTATCCCCTAAGTAAATACGAGGAAATCGACGTGTGCCAGTAAGCATACACAATGAATTCGACGAGTATTCATGAGTATACTCGATGAGTATCCGCTACTATACTCCATGAATTTTACATAGAGAAAATCTGCTCTTTTGAAAGCTGCAACTTGATCTTCTTGGATTCTTCTAATGTATTTGAAGTAGAATTACACCCCAATAGAGAGATCACACGTGAGTCAATACCTTTCCCTACTCACTGATTGATTACATTGCATAGTCCTGTGTTTCAAGAGCCACTGTAAACTCACATTGGGTTGTACTTAGCAATATCGTCTTGCAAACACATAATTAGAAAACAACATAAAATACAAACTCAATTCATCTTAGTTCAAGGGACACTTCTTTAAATTGGAGTTATTGTTGATACAATACCCAACAAACATAATCAGGAAAATTAGGATTAATAAATCCCGAGGGTTTCTCAATATAGACCTCTTCTTTAAGGTCACCATTTAGGAAAGCTTACTTCATATCCATTTGGTTTACTTTTAATCCTTTATGTATATCATATGCAAGGAATAGTATTATGTCTTTTAATCTAGCAACTGGTGCAAAGGTTTTATCAAAATCAATACCTTCCTCTTCTCTATATACTTTGCGCACCAGTCTAGCATTATTCTTTATTATAACACGATTTTCATCAAGCTTATTCCTGTAGATCCACTAGGTTCCAATGATGTTATGTCCTTGTGGTTAGGGAACAAGCTTCCATATCTTGCATCTCTTGAACTGGTTCAGTTCTTCTTGTATTGCCACAATCCAAAATGGGTCTATGTTGGCATCTTCAAACCTTTTAGGTTCAACTTAGACAGAAAGCTTGAGTAAATAGCAATGTTGATGCATTTGCTCCATATTGTAACCCCTTTGCTAACATTGCATATGAACTGATTTCTGAAATGATCCCTCAAATGCCTGACTGTAGGAGACATTCTTACTTCAACATCATAAACTTTAGAGGCCGGATCCTGCTGCTCTTTAACCATATCCTGTGTACTTTATCCTTATTCAGGAATGTACAAACCATCATCTTCTTCTAGGGTAGGTGGAGATGTGTCTTTGATGGTTAGTGTGACAACCCGCATTTTCCCAACAATTTAACTATATCAAAGTAAGGGAAAAATACGCGGCGTGATGCCACGCCGTGCAGGGGATAACTGCAGACGTTCAGGCAAGACTCCAAACTCTCTAGTTTTAAAAGAAAACATAAATTTTTATGAATAAAATCAAGTTTAAGTTATGATGATAGCCGTATCCCTCAGCTTAGTGGATCAACTAGTCCATGAATCAAAATATAATTGTACGCTTGCGGAAGATACTTGTTTAAATTGACTCTAACAACCTACATGAGTATAAATGTCCTAGAGGAACAACTCATGCTATGCAACTCTAGATTTATAATAAGTATAGGAAAAGATCTTTAAGATAACAAGAACGTAATGACTTAGTTTTGAAAGATATTGCATGTATGCTTTACTAATAGTAGGGTTTTATAAGCTAAAAATATATCTAACATGCAATCCTAGCAATAAATCATCCTAGAGAGCAAGTAACCTGAATCAAGCATAAAGGAGACATAAACAGCTAGCAAGTGTAAAAAATCAACAATCCTATGGGCGTCAACAACCTGATACGAACCCACAGTAAAAGTATGTTTGAACTAGGAAAGAAAATTAAAACAACAAACTACCTCGCTACGACGAGGTGGAAAAGCCACAGCCAAAACTACCGCTCAAAGAATCCAAAAACCAGCTCCACTACCTGCAACTACTCTGAACCAGAGGCATTCCAAAAACAGAACACCCCAGCAAGAAGCTACAAATGATGGCAGAAAAATAAGCCAAAATAAACAAGTGTAAAAAGGGGTACCAACCCAAGACCAAATGTGCTGAAGTAAGATACATAAATAAAGCTCAAGAAATAAATCAAAAGAAAAGAACTTACGTGAATCGTCACGTTCAAAAAATCATGCCTGATACCCAAAGCAAGGGGAGAGCATGATTAAATAATAAAAAGAATACTCCAAAACTTTATTAACCACATGTGTTCAACTCTACCCATAAACACAGGCGGGGTGGTCACTTCTCTAGATACACCCCTCACAGATGTTAAAATCTGTCTATCTGCGGGGGAGACTTACATAATCCACTAATCACCGTAGATTTCCAAAAACCTGTAGAGTTCCACGAGTTACTAATAAAGGAAACAAACCTTGCGGTCAGTGGATTTGCCCACTAACACCCGCAACAAAGAAACACCATGAAATAAATCTCAAGACTTGGCACTTCGGATTCTACTCGACATTTCCTAGATTAAATACACGCGTGATCAACCTTTAGAAACAATTTAGCATCCTAGATAAACTATAATGAGTCCTATGACAATGGTTAGGGGCAATTAAATATAACGATATAACATCTCATCAATCACTATAATGCTATAAGGTTAATTTTTCTCTTCATGACAAGAACTCATAAATTTGAGTAAACTTCCAATAATGGTTATAGATTTCTATAACTTGGAAAGATAGAAAAGAACGCTGTAAAAATTAAGGAACAAAAGCTTATTCGTTACCATCAAATCAGACAAGGAAAAAAGAGGGTAAACCACCTCCACTTGCCTTGGTTTTACCGGAGAATTTCCCCAAATCGCACCTCGACGTAGATCGGGACCAAGGAAGATGAGAGAAATCAAAATCTAACAAGAATGGCCAAAAATAGGAGTTAGGGCCAAACACCCTAGCGAGACAAATCAAGGAATGGGGAAGATTTTACAACGATGACGAAGCCCTCGCCGAGAGCTTTCCAGATCTATACTCGGTCGAAGATTTGGAGCACCGGAGCACCGTCGGAGGCCACCGGAAGATTCACGAAAAATATTTCTCTCTCTTGCACATTCAACTCTGGTTCGGGAGGAAATCAGAGAAGATGAAGTTCGGTTCTAAAACCTAAGTCTAAGAATATATATATATATGTTTATAAAAAGTTTTATCAAAAACGGGTTATTACAAACAGATTCGCGGAAAATGAAAATAGAAGTCTAGGATGGCTTCAAATCGAAAAGTGCCCGACATAAAGTTGTATATCTCGTCGAGACGAACAAATTTAATGTTAACCATTTTTTCAAATGATGTCGTTTTGACCCTCAAAACGACGCCCAAAAGAAGGCTGAAACGGATCTCTCAAGAAGGGGCTACAATACTCGAGAACTAACTACAGTACTAGAGAACTAATTCTCGAGTATAAGCTACAGTACTCGAATAGAAGCAGCGGGTAAAACTCGGGAAGAAAACTACCACTCGAGTACAATCCAGTTAGTACTCGAGAACTAACCCAAACATCACCCGAGAACTGACGGTTATACACTCAATAATTAACAGCTAAGCAGTCGAGAAATAAATAGTAGAAGTACTCGAGAAGCAGCAGATCACTCGAGAAATGAACAGTAGAAGTTCTCGAGAAGCAGAAGATCACTCGGTAAAAAGGCCTACCACTCGAGAACTCAACAAAAAAATAACAGTGCTATGAATAGTGTTTTTTTACAAATATACAAAAAATTTAAACTATAGAAATGAATAGTAAAAGACATTTTTGAATAATGTTTTAATATAAAAATATTCATATTTATATTTTTTAACAAAAAATATGAGTTCAGAACGGAGGCCTAGTTGCACGCCGAATTAAACAAAACTCACACCGTCGGCGAACACTGACGCTACGAACCCAACGACGAAGTCAAAACCTAAATCCGACGAGCCATTCCCGAGATATTAATTTTAAAAGTATACGACGAACATAAATTACAGAAAACTTCGGAAAATCGTCAAGGCTCGAATATCGCTCGGATTGCAACTAAACTTGACGAGCAATTCAAAAATTATTCAACTTAAATTCCAAATGCAAAATTTTCCAATTACGACAAGAATTTGGCCGACTCGACCGCACGGACACAAAAATGCCTTAATGGCTTTGTGCTGTCAACTCGACATTAAAAGTAACGCCATGGCATCATAAATACGACGATACCAATTCTAATATAATCATCGAAAAATCGCGGGCGTTATAGTCACTCCCCCTAAAAATGGTTCGTCCGGAAACTTAATACATTTCCAAAGCCAAAACCAAAACGAGAAAATCAACATAACTAAAAACATAGAGGTATACCCGAAACTAAGAGAAGAGGAGCGGATGAGATTCTCTCATTGGCAACTCCAATTCCCACGTCGCACTCTCGATGTCTTGATTTCTCCAAAGAATCTTGATCATAGAAATGGTCTTCCTTCGCAACACTCGATCTAGAGATACCAAAACAAAGACAGGCTCTTCCACGAACGAAAGATTGGGCTGAATTTGGGGCACCGAGTCAAGGACTTGATGACCACTATGAACACACTTCCGCAACTTGATTACATGGAACACATCATGGGCACCACGGAAGGTATCAGGCAATTCCAGCCTATAAGCTGAGACTCCGATGCGCTCAAGAATCCAGAAAGGTCCCACATACCGGGGGACTAACTTGTGGTTTCTTCCAAACCTTTTAACACCTTGTATCGGAGATACTTTAAGAAAAACCAAGTCCCCAATGATAAACTCCAGATCGACCCTTCGTCAATTAGAATACTTCTCAAACGCTCTTGTACTACATGGAGCTTCTCTCAAATGTGAGTTACAACACAATTCTTCTCTTCAAGGGATTTCAGACCTAACAATGGTCTCTCTCCAACTTCAGCCCAAAACAAAGGAGTCTAACAACGCCTCCCATACAAAGCCTCAAACGGGGCCATCTACAGACTCTCTTGATAACTATTATTGTAAGCAAATTCCATGAGTCTGACACGCTCATCCCAAGCACCACCATGATCTAATGTATAACATCTTATCATATCTTCTATGATTAGATTTATCCTTTCCGTCTCGTCATTTTTCTGTGGATGATAGGCGGTGGAATACCTCAAATCGGTACCCAATCCCTCTTTTAAGCTCTTATAAAAGCGAGACGTAACTCTGGAGTCTCGACATGATATAATGCTAACAGGCACTTCATGCAATCTGATGACCTCATCAAAATATAGCTCAGCTATCTTCTTTATCGAATACCCAATCTTAAATGGCACAAAGTGAGCACACTTAATCAATCTATCGATTATCACCCAAACAGAATCGTGCCCACGGGGAGATTTTGGTAGATCGGTGATGAAATCCATCGAAATAATCTCCCACTTCCACTGTGGAATAGCGAGCGGTGTCAGTTTACCACTAGGCCTTCAATGATAAGCCTTAACATGCTGGCATGCATAGCATTCTGACACAAACTTTGCTATATCATTCTTCATTCCTAACCACCAAACAATTTGCTGTATATCTTTATACATTTTAGTGGAACCGAAATGGCGGGAAACATCGAAACCATGAGCTTTGTTACAAATCTTAGCCCGAATATCACAAAAGATAGGAATACAAAATCTACCTCGATAATCTCAGGGTTTTTAACTCATCCAAAGAAAAATCAGGTAGTTCTCCCTTCTCAATTCTATTATAAAGGTGTAGTAATTCAAGATCATTTTTTTATGAAGCCTCGTGAGTGAAATCCATAAAGGCTCTTCTACTTCCAACCTACTAGGAAGACCATCATTCCCAACAACAATATTCATTAAGCAAAATTCATCCACCAGGGAATCGAATGAGAGGTTAAAGATCTTAGTTGCCTTCCTACTCAAGGCATCAGCTACAACATCAGCTTGGTTGGGTAATAAACAATCTCAACATCATAGTCAGCTACATATTCCAATCATCGATGCTGGCACGAGCTCAATTCTTTCCCAGTGAAGACGTACTTCAACCTCTTATAATCTGAATAAATCTTATATTGCGCGCCATACAATAGGTATCTCCACAAATTCAGGGCATGTATCACTGCCACAAATTCCAGATCGTGCCTAGGATAATTCCTTTCATGAATCTTCAACTGTCTAGACCCATGCATAATAACTTTTCCTTCTTACGTCAGCATGCAAATAAGTCCTACGTGTGATACGTCCACATAAACACCATAGTCTATACCTTCTGTAGGCAAAGTCAACACCGGAGCAGTGCACAACTCTTCTTTAATTCCTGAAAAGCTTCCTTGTACTCAACACCCCAATCAAAAACTGTGTTCATTTGCGTCAGTTTAGTTAGTGGTGCAGACAACGTAGAGGAACCCTCCACAAACCTCCTATAATAGCCAGCCAACCCTAGGAAGTTATCAATCACCTTTGGTGTGGCAGGCTTAGCCCAATCCATAACAGTAGCTATCTTATGAGGGTCAATCTAAAATTCTGGATTTTTTAACCACATGACCCAAGAAAGATACCCGAGGCAACCAACACTCACACCTGCTCAACCTAGCAAACAACTTGAGGTCCCTCAAAGTAGGCAACACTAAAGACAATGATGGGCATGCTCCTCAGCATTACGAGAATACACCAAAATGTCGTTTATAAATACAATCACAAAATTGTTCCAATCTAGGATGAACTCTATGCCCATCACAAGGGGGAAGAAAAGGAAGATTAGCTAGGAAAACATCTGAACACTCAGGCACTATAGGAATTTCCTCTAAACGCGGTAAACGAACCCTGGTTTCCAAAACTGAAATGAAACTAGAAAAACATCCGAATCTAAAAGCTTCTGAACTCATACCGCAGAAATAACTAGAGAAACCTGACGCGGATAACCATAAACACTCCTTTGTTGACCGTCGTCAATCTTGATGTCCAAGCTCTTAACCTTGCACTGGATAATAGAGTCATGCCTAAACAACCAGTACATGCCCAAGATCACATCAAAATCTTCCAGGCCTATCACATTTAAATTAATAATCACTAGAAAAAAATCACCTAACAGAATCCAAAATCTCTGAATACCTTGGTCCGATACCACGGAATCACCAGAAGGAACTTGACACAAAAGATGTCACCAAGCCGGACGAGGGTCAAACCATGACGCTCTACAAAACCCCTAGCCACGAACGGGTATGCAGCGACAAAATCAAAATGAACACGCGCCCAATGATTATTTACCTTAATCTACTAATAAAATTTTATACCTAACTTATTCGAACAACAACAAAACCATGATTGAACTAAAAACTAGTTATAACCTAACCTAAGATCACTTGGGTTGAAGACTGAGTTTATTCTTCGGTCGCTGCGATGGGTTTTCATTTTCCTTTATCTTGGTTTGGCGGCGAAGGCAGAGCCTGAGGAGGGGCCGGCTGCAGTGGGGATTGAGCTTGGGGACACAAAGACTTCTTGTGTCCCTTCTTCCCGCACTAGTAACAAGTCCTTTCTTTCATCCAGCAATGACTCACATCATGTCCCTTGTTATAATAGAACATGCACATCGGATCTCTTTTGGGTGCTCCTTGGATGACGAGCACCCGCTACTTCTTCTGAGTGGCACTTTTCTTAAAACACCTCTATAAGGATGTCCAGATCAACCACAGAAGCTATAAATTTCACCACCTTTCTTTTTCAAAGAAGGGGCGGATGCCCAAAAGCTTCCATCAACAACACATTTCCTCTTTCTTTCCTTGGTATCATACAACGATCCTTAGCATATTCAAAGGTATCAACTTCAAGAGCAACTTCTACTATCCTCGCATTATTCTCGGACTGGTAAGTATTGGCAAATAGTTGAATGTCATTTTGGAGACCAACCAAGAAACCATTAACCCTACACTTCTAAGCAGCTCTCAACTCAGAAGAAAACTTATTAAATTTAATGATTGCACTCTTATACCCAATCACTATGGGTGTTTGCTCACCAGGATGCCATCCTAAGGTGGCAGCCAACAATGCCTGCAATTGTGCTTGCATTGCTACGATTTGACCTGCCATGGTGTTCATGCTCTGGCTCAGCACTATAATCACTGCCTCTCCATGTGCACCTGACGACTCAACCTCAGACTGGGGAGTCGATCTGGTCGTAATGCGCTCATGCGACATTCTAAAAAATACATAAACACCTCATTGAAATACTACCCTAACTAGGACTACACCACATTTTTCAGACCATACTTAAAAGACACTTGCTTTTGCTGCAACTTGCTCTAGGATTTTATAATGATGATAAGTCCTACTCAGGATGATATCATATCATCCTATTGACTCATGTGCCAATGATATGAATGCATGGATTCTTTATTCTTATTTAAAATCATCTGTGTACATATGTCATCATGTAAATCTTTAGCTCGGCATGTTGTGCTTATGTTATGTTATGATATGTATGTAGTGCTATGCATCCTAAAAAGGACTTAATGCATGTTATGAGCTCCGTACACATGAAATGTTATGCATCCCATAATACATAGCATTTCATGGAATGAAAAAAATTAAATGTGCTAATGGGCATTCATGTGGTGAGGTTATGCATCCCATACTACATTACCCTCACATGTTGCCACCTATGGTAAATCCATATACAAACACATTTTATGCATCCCATACTATATAATATGCCCTGTATACTTCTAATCATGCTTATGAGTGTAGTGTTCATGCTTCAGCCAAGGCGTACTGATGACACATCGGTGTGTGTATGATATGACACTAAACAACTAACACAAACAAGGGAAGGTTGCCCGACCAATTGTCAAGCAACCTCCCTCTAATACCAAATGTCACAAACCGTATTTTCCCAACAATTTAATTATATAAGAGTAAGGGAAAAATATGCGCTGTGATGTCACGCGGTGTAGGGGATAACTGCAGATGTTCAGGCAAGACTCCAAACTCTATAGTTTTAAAAGAAAACATAAAATATTATTAATGAAATCCAGTTTAAGTAATGATGATTGTCGTAGCCCTCAGCTTAGTGGATCAACTAGTCAACGATTCAAAATATAATTATACGCTTGTGGAAGATACTTGTTTAAATTTACTCTAACACCATACATGAGTATAAATGTCCTAGAGGAACAACTCATGCTATGCAACTTTAGATTTATAATAACTACAGGAAAAGGTCTTTACGCTAACCAGAAAGTAGTGACTTAGTTTTGAAAGAGATTGCATGTATGCTTTACTAATAGTAGGGTTTTATAGGTTAAAAAAATATCTAATATGCAATCCTAGCAATAAATCATCCTAGAGAGCAAGTAACCTAAATCAAGAATAAAGGAGACATAAACAGCTAGCAAGTGTTAAAAATAGACAAACCTGTAGGCGTTAACAACCTGAGATGAACCCACAGTATAAGTATGTCTGAAATAGGAAAGAAAATTAAAACAACAAACTACCTCGCTACGGCAAGGTGGAAAAGAAACAGCCAAAACTACCGCTCAAAGAGTCCAAAAACAGGCTCCACTACCTGGTACTGATCTTAACCTGAGGCATTCAGAAAACAGAACACCTCAGCAAGAAGATACAAATGGTGACTGAAAAATATGCCAAAATAAACAAGGGTCAAATGGGGTACAAACCCAAGACCAAATATGCTGAAGTAAGGTATATAAATAAAACTCAAGAAATAAATAAAAAAAAAGAACTTACGTGAATCATCACGTACAAAAAATCATGTCGGATACCCAAAGCAAAGGGAGAGCATGATTAAATCATAAGAAAGAATACTCCAAAACTTTATTAGCCACCTGTGGTCAACTCTACCCATAAACACAGGCAGGGTGGTCACTTCTCTAGATATACCCCTTACAGATGTTAAATACCGTCTAACTGCGGGGGAGACTTACATACTCCACCAATCACCACAGATGCCCAAAACCTAGTAGAGTTCCATGAGGTAATAATAAAGGAAACAAACCTTGTGGTCGGTGGATTTGCCTAGTAACACCCACAACAACGAAACACCATGAATTAAATCTCATGACATGACACATCGGATTCTACTCGACATTTCCTATATTAAAGACATGGTTGATAAACCTTTAGAAACAATTTACAATCCTAGATAAATTCTAATGCGTCCTATGACAACGGTTAGGGGCATTTAAATCTAATGATATAACATCTCATCAATAATTATAACGCTACAAGATTAAGTTTTCTCTTCATGATAAGAACTCATAAATTTGAGTAAACTTCAAATAAGGGTTATAAATTTCTATAACTTGGAAAGACAGAACAGAATGCAATTAAAATTAAGGAACAAAAGCTTATTCATTACAAACAAATCGGACAAGGAAAAAAGACGGTAAACCACCACTTGCCTTGGTTTTACCGGAGAATATCCCCAAATCGCACCTCAATGCAGATCGAGATCAAGGAAGATGAGAGAAATTGAAATATAATAAGAATTGCTAAAAAATAGGAGTTAGGTCCGAAAACCCTAGCGGGAAAATCAAGGAATGGGGAAGATTTTACCACGATGACGAAGCCCTTGTCGAGAGCTTTCCAGATCTATACTCAGTCGAAGATTTGGAGCACCGAAGCACCGTTGGTGGCCACCGAAAGATTCACGAAAAATATTTCTCTCTCTCGCTAAAGCCGTTCTGGTTCGGGAGGAAATCAGAGAAGATGAAGTTCGGTTCTAAAACCTATGTCTAAGAATATATATAAGTTTATAAAAAGTTTTGTCAAAACGGTTTATTACGAGCGGATTCGCGGAAAACAAAAATAAAATTCTAGGATCGCTTCAAATCGAAAAGTGTCCAACATGAAAGTTGTCGATCTTGTCGAGACGAACAAATTTCATGTTAACCATTTTTCCAAATGACGTCGTTTTGACCCTCAAAATGGCGCCCAAAAGAAGGCTGAAACGGATCTCTCGAGAAGAGGCTACAATACTCGAGAACTAACTGCAGTACTCGATAACTAACTCTCGAGTACAAGCTACAGTACTCGAGTAGAAGCAGCGGGCAAAACTAGGGAAGAAAACTACCACTCGAGTAATATCCAGTTAGTACTCGAGAACTAACCCAAACATCACCCAAGAACTGACGGTTATACACTCGAGAATTAACCGCTAAGCACTCGAGAAATGAACAGTAGAAGTACTCGAGAAGCAGCAGATCACTCGTGAAATGAACAGTAGAAGTACTTGAGAAGCAGAAGATCACTCGGGAAGAATGCCCACCACTCGAGAACTCAACAAAAAAGAACAGTGGTATGAATAGTGCTTTTTTACAAATATACAAAAAAATTAAACTATAGAAATGAATAGTAAAAGACATTTTTGAATAGTGTTTTAATATTACAATATTTATATTTATATTTTGGAACAAAGAATACGAGTTCAGAACGGAGGCCCAAACGTGCCCCGAATTAAATGAAACTCACACCATAGGCGAACACTGACGCTACGAACCCAACGACGAAGTCAAAACCTAAATTTGAAGAGCCATTCCCACATATCTGCGACATTGCACAGCTCGCAAACAACCCCTGCTCCCGCAAAAATAAACATTTCGCAATAGTACCACATATCTGCGACAGCCGTATGTAGAAGTTTACGAGCTATAGGAGTGTCATCGCGTTAAAGTACTATCAAGCCGGGGTACTACATTGCAAGTATACAAATTTTTATTTATTTATAAAAAAAATATTGAAAACTTTGATAATAAAATACTACAAAATTTGATAATAAAATATGATGTATTTATTGTAACAAAACTTTAATAATAAAATATTACTAATAGTAAGAAAAATGTCTTTGTCACAAAAAACATTCATGATGTGGTTACAATTGATACATATTGTGAGGAAAATTTACTATTTGTAACGTAATATTAGTGTTGTTAAAAATAGTTACATTTATAGTAACAAATTAATTATTATTGTAATAGAATATAAAATATTCGTTAAAAAAAAGTACTTTTTGGTAACAACAGAAAAAATTTGTTACTAAATATAGCTATTAATAACAAACTGTGTTTTAGTTATATTTCAGGTTTTACGATAGGTGCTGTTTGTTGTAGTGAGAAATAGAACTAAGTCCAGACATTGAGTGAATCTTCCTTAGAATCGAGTGCGTTAAGTGAACTTAGTCTTGGCGTCGAGTGAATTGAGTGAGCTCAGTTAGGCATCAAGTGATGTAAAATCGATGAGTTTAAGTCCAGGGGTTCAGTGAATCTGCCTTGACATCGAGTGCATTGAGTGAACTCAACTAGGCGTCGAGTGCATTGAGTGAATCTGTCTTGGCGTCGAGTGCGTTGAGTGAACTAAGTCTTGGCGTCAAGTGCATTGAGTGAACTCAGCTAGGCATCAAGTGCATTGAGTGAATCTTCCTTGGCATCAAGTTCATTGATTGAACTAAATCTTGGCATCTAGTGCATTTGGTGAACTCAGCTAGGCGTCGAGCGAAGTAAAATTCGTTGAGTTTTAGTCCAGGCGTTGAGTGATTCTTCCTTGGCATCGAGTGCGTATAGTGAACTCAGTCTTAGCATCGAGTGCATTTAGTGAACTTCGCTAAGCGTCAAATGAAGTAAAATTCGTTGATTTTAAGTCCAGGCATTGAGTCAATCTGCCTTGGCGTTGAGTGCATTGAGTGAACTAAGTGTTAGCATTGAGTGAACTAAGTGTTAGCATTGAGTGAAGTAAAGAGGCATCGAGTGGCTGTAGTCTTGGTGTCGAGTGATTTTAGAGTTAGTATCGGGTAATTTTACTGTGTCCGTCGAGTGACTTTGAGTTCGTCAATTCATATTCATCGGGTATACCTTAGTACCTTTTGGTTTTCTTCCCTTTGCATCCTCATAGAAATATGATGTTAAGCCTTTAGTTTCTTTTTGTTTATTAATATAATGTATGATTATTTGTTGTCTTGGTTGGAAGTGGATAAAGGACAACCACCTCAGTTCTGGTTTGTGAATCATTACACCTGGTGGATTATTTTTTCTTCTCTCTTCTTATGGGCTATTGGGTTGTGTTGGATAATGTGGCCACCACCACAGTGCCACTTTGAGATGTTTGGTCTGAGGTTGGTGTTGGACAATGTGTCCCACAACATAGTATTATTTTTACCGGTGTTAATGATTTACATATTTTGAGTTGATCAGTCTCTTTTGTTTACATATATATATGCACATATGTTCTTATGCATGCACTTGCAAGTGTTAATAAAGCATGACTTCATATCCCACTTGGTGCAACTTCTCATACTTAAAAATTTTTAAGTTCTTCATTTGCTTATTATTATTTTATTTTTTAAAAGTTGGGGTTATGCAGCTATTCTGTCTTGATCTGGGAACCCTATAACTTCTCTTTTTTATTTACCTTTTTTTCTATTTCCACTTATTTATTCCAGCTTAGGTATTCATTTCTTCGGAATGCCTTAGGCTCAGAGCTGTAGTAGGTTGAGTAGCTAGAGTTGGTGGCCTTAGGTTTTCTATTGTTTCTGCAGTGATTCTCTCCTTACCGTTGTGAGGTAGTTTTGTTGTTTTATTTCTTTAAGTCAAACATATATGATGTTTGGTGGGTTCGTGTCATGTTGTTGACGCCCAGCAGAGATTATTGTTGAATGTTGGATTATTTGCTAGCTATTGTACTACTTTTCTAGCTGGTTTGTTGTACCAACTTGTTCTCTGGGAAGGATTTATGATAGGATTGCATGTAGTTATTTTCAAGTATAACAGTATCAATATACTTACCTCATACTCATGACATCTTTTTAAATCAAATGACATTATATTTTAAAGAGCGTAAAAGCTCTTTTCCTACTTATATTAAATCTAAAAGTATGCATATCATGAGTGGTCCTTTTGGATGTCTCTGCTCATGTAGGATATTAATTGAACTAAGTAAAGTTTTTTCCGCAGCGTATATTTATATTTTAATTCGTGGACTAGTTGATCCAATGAGTCGAAGGATACAACCGTTAAAACTTTACAAAAATATGTTTTCTTCATGGTAAACTTGAGAATGCTTTGAAAAGTGTTGGGAGTAAGTTCTTTCCTGAGCATCTGTAATTATCCCCTGTATGGTGTGGCATCGCGACACGTGTTTTCTCTTACTCTGATATAATGTTTTATGTTGAGAAAATACAGGTAAAGACAAGGAAGGATTCTTCTTCCTCTGCCTCCTCTTTATCATCTTCTTGAATTGCCTTGAGAAGACAACAAACTCTCAATCTGACATGTTACTATCAAATGAGCGTGACTTAGAGCTTTTTGAATCAGTTGGCCTCCTTGGGGGTGAGGCAATTCTCTCCTTGATCTTCTTGGAGCTCTCAGTCTTGAAGGCAACTATTGATAATACGTTTTGTAGTCTAAGATCTAATGGTATTTTCTCATTTTAATTCACAAATCATGTCTTGTAAGCTTATTTATTGGCCTCTTTTTGCATATATTTTTGTCACTAATGTTTTCTTTTCTTTTTGAAGGTTTCTAGAGCTTTCGACCAAAAATGACCTGACATGGCCCCCGACACGCCCTCCTAGTGTGTTTCATAGTGCGTGTAACCTAATCCCGAGGAAGTTTGCTGCCAGAACAAAAATACCGAGAAAAACCGCTGACATGCCCTCCCTGGGCGTGTCACAGGGCGTGTCACCCACATCCCAAAGTCTGCTTTCGCTTTTAAATATTTTTCGTTGTTTCACGTCAATAGTACGGACAGGCCCCACCCCCCCCCCCCCTACACGGGCGTGTCTCCGGGTGTGTTCCACCTTTTTTATGACTGACATATTTCTGACCAATGATTGACACTTGGCGTGCCTTACACGCCCCTCCTACATGGGCGTGGCCTAGGGTGTGTCCACCGACGTACGGAAGAAATCATCATTCCCGCTAGAATTTAGAGCCTGAGGTCAACTCTGTACATATCACGCCCCCATGACACGCCCTCCCTTGGCGTGATAGAGGGAGTAACGAACCCATGATAAAGTCTATAAATTCAATGGTTCCCACTTGTGTCCAAGAAGTTTTAGGTTTAGAGGGGTGGTGCTGCCCTTTTATTTCTTAGTGTTTTTCTTGTTCTCTCTCTCTCTGTCTTTCTCATTTTTTGTCTTTCTTATCCCTAGCTTAGTGTAATCTTTGGTTATAGTTTTTTTAATTGCTTTAGTTGCAAAATGTAATGCTAACATAGGTTTCATTTCCATGTAAGTGTAATCCTTTATTTTCAAGTTGTAGTTCTCTTCTAGCTTTAATAAAAAGTACCCTTTTACTTTGTGTTCTTAATGTTCTTCTACTCATCTCTCCTCCTCCACTTCTCCAAGATTAACTAATCCTCCTCGTACTCAATCTTGATGATCTGAGGTTCGATTTGATTAACTTATGATGCTTTAAATTTACTTTTTCTTTTTAGGGTTTAGGCCTTTGATTTACTCTTGATTATTCATGTTTTTAGTTATATCATCGATATATAATTTCCATCTTTGTTTTAACTCTTAGCTAGCCGAGAGGCTCATAGTTTGAAGTGAACACTCAAGAATAAAGAGAGTTGCACGCACCCCTCGAGAGAGGCAGACGTTAAATCTCCTGGATTGGAGTGAAATCACATAGTGGGGTTCACCGCATAAAGCGAGCTTTAGGCCTCCGATTTGGACGAGAGTTCAGTCAAATCTTCCTAAACTCATTTGGCCCCGACTTCGAGAGAAGCATGTTCAAGCTTTGGGAACCTCCACCGTCAAGGTCCTTTACCCTATTAAGTTAGGGTTTATTATCGGTTTTTTTTAAATCAACTTTTGCCGAGGTGATTCTCGATCGAGTACATTTTTATTTCATCATTTCAACACCCCTTTGTGTAATTGTTTTTAGTAATTCTTATTTAACTGCAAGTAATTCTCTTTTTAGCATTATATTTCCTTTCTTAATCGCAATTAGCTTTCTCTTAAATACTCAAACAATCCTTCGATAAGATAATAGTTTTCGTGTGAGTAGGTTTACTCAACAGTTCCCGTATTTCAATACGACACTTGTGTCCCCTAGCTACAGTTCGATAGGTATACTTGCCTAGTTGGATAGCTAGTTTGGCTCTCTTTTCTCTAGCATGAAAAGTGATCACCAACTATCCTCTCCTTGGCATGGTACCGGATAATGGTCTCCTCCGCCTTCCTAGTAAATAGCTGCATCTCATATGAAAGCAACATTCCAAAAAAAGTGTGAGGTGGAGTTTTAGCAAGCCTGGCCACTTCTCTAATAGCACAAATCATTGTGTCACAATTTGTAGTTAGAGATGATAGGACCTTATCGTTCAACTCATAATTGTTAAAGACCCTCCCATAGGTCCTCAGCTCATTGACCTCTCTAAAAAACCTTTCGTAGCAATCAGCTATGATGTCCTTGCTGTCTTGCCTAAAGGCCTCATATTCCTGATTAAGTAGGGATATCTTGTCATCCCTAACTTCCTTAATGCCCTCCATATATATAATCAACGTGTCCCACATTTCCTTAGATGTCTTGGAGTGGACAAGATTCTGAAATGTGGAATCATCTATGGCACTGACAAATTTGTTTTATGACCTCTGGTCCATGGTTTCCAGGATGACCTCATCCTTGGGCATCTCAATGTACTTCTTTAGTTTCTGGATATTAGCATCTAAGACTGAGACCTTTATGGGGTTGAAAGGTCCTTGCTTTACAGTTATGAAGATCTTAGGGTCAGATGCTTCCATGAACAACCTGACTCTCTCTCTTTCCATATACTAAAATTCTTCTTTCTGTAGATTGGAAGCTTTATGGAGCTCAACTCCTTATGGTTCTCTCTTCTACCCATAAATACAATCCTTAGATAACCTTGGAGATCTATTCAGACTGTTAAGACCTTTTTTAACAACCTCTCTCTGATACCACTTGAAAGTCATTGATTCAAGAGTAGATACACATATAGAGAGGGGGTGAATAGGTTTTTGTGTCTTTAAGACTATCTTCTTGCTTTGGTGAGTTGTGATTAAGTTATTTAGCTTACTTTCAAGGCACACAATAGAACACATGTATTTATATTGGTTCCCCAAGGTATGATTACATCTACTATCCCTCCCACCTTTCTAACAGTATGTTAGACAATGTCGACTTCTCCAATCTCAGCTCTATGAGCTTACAACACAGATCCTTCAGGATCTCTCAGACTCCTCCAAGTCCTACCTCAGGCCCAAGGCCCTACACTAAGGGATATAATTTCTTATAACTTAATAATCTGAACTAGATCACCTACCTCAAACTTTAACAAAAGTCCTACACTCAGGCTAGGAGGATAGACCTACACTCAAATCCACCACAAAATCCTACCTCAGAGAAAAAATTTCCTACAGCTCAGGCACACAGGCCCTACATCAGATCGATAGAAGGATCCTACACTCAGACTTTATAAATCAGGCTTGCAGATCAGATCAGTTAAGATCCTATAGAAAACGTAAGTTTTAGATGATGATATGACTCCATTGAAATGATTCTCTAAGTCTAACTTCCTGGATAGATTGAACTCATCCCAAAATCTGATTCCAGGGAAATAGTCCTCTAAGTCTTCTTTTTCATGAACTAAGAAAACTCTGTCCTATCTCCTTCACAGTAATAAGATGGTTGATCATCAAGAATAATCTGCTTGTGCTGAGAAGTACTTAGTGGAGCAGTATTACTTCAAGCCTTTAGAGTAGATGAGTTGAGTGCAGTGGACTTAAAGATGAATAGCGGCTTAGGCTTGCTCTGCTCCGTCTTCTAACTCAGAGAGTGAAATTTCTTAACTTTTTATAGAAGATGTGACTTTCTACAGCTAACTGTCTGAACTCTTCAGACCAATAGTGATAGCAAGTTCATCAAGCTCTGCAACTTTTTCTTCCAGGAAGAAGTTGTTCTAGAAAAAATATTCCGTTTCAAAAATCAATAACTCAAATATCTTTGTATTCTTCCTCGGAACTCGCTTTTTATTTCCCATAAATCCAACAGCTCTATGCACAGTATGGACCCCTAGAATGGGGAACATCAGCACAACTTTTGCATTAAATGAAGTACTAAAGGTAAGCGATACCTTTTATCTTCCTGCAAGCAAATCCCGCGACATTTGAATTTCTACTGACGTCGGTATTACTCAGTGCTTCTTGACTTAATATAATCCAGACAGACTGCTTAGGCGTTGAGTGAAGCCCTTTCACTCAACCCAAAAGTACTTATCATAATTTTACATCTCCAGGCATTGAGTGCATTGAGTGAGCCTTCATCATTCAGCGCATTCTATCTTTTATAGTCTTAACCGATTAGGCGCCGAGTGAGCTGTCATCACTCGACGCTTCTGGACTTAGTTTAATTGTCAATTGAGTAGGCGTTGAGTGAACTGCCTTCACTCAACTCTTTCGGACATAGACAAATTTTTTGTCCGCTCTTTCTGAGGATTTGATAGCTTGATCTTTTGTCAAAACTTCTGCTCTTCTGGCATTGAGTGAGTTGAGTTCACTCAATGCTTCTAGACTTAGTGGATTTTCTATCTGTCTAGTAACCAGTCTTCTTGACTAAGGCGTTGAGTAAAGCCTTGCCACTCAACACTTTAGTCCTTAGCCAGATATCTTGGTGAGTTTGTGTTGATTGAACTGCCTTCACTCAACACTTCTGTCCTTAGCTAGATATTTAGTTGAGTTTGCTTTTAGTGAACTGCCTTCACTCAATGCTTCTAGACATAAACCAATTTTTTGCTTTACCAGCAACTTATCTTGAGTCCAACTAATATTGTGACCCTGACATCATGTCTAATCATGGTATAAATTACAACTTTACATACACTGAGCTTAAACATATATCAAATATAATTATGCATTTAGTACTGATGGTGATGCCTCTTCAAATTATGGGAACATTGAAGGGCAATATTCCCAACAAGGGCCTTATGCTCTTTTTTATTTCCATCTTCCTCTCGTCGAGATTTCCTGCTACCCACACTTCTCTCCTTTACTTCTCCCCTTGAATGGCCAGGTTCTCCACCAGACCTCCTCCTTAAAGATCTTCATCTATCTTCGTACAACTCCGAGCACTCCATTATGTCTATACAACTTCCACCACTGCATGCAACTCTCTAGTAGCACACCCAATATAAGACCCCAATTTTTTTTATTTTAAAACATCGGGGTCTTAGGCCTAGAACCGCCGCCTTGCGGTGACACCTTCGCACCCGGGAAGGTCGTCACCACAAAACGTTGATCCTACTGGACAAATCGATCACAACTGTAGCAATAAATTAAGCAAGTCCACAGAAATCACATATGAATAGTAAATTAGCTCCACGAAGGGAGTGTCCACAGATAGAACATATAACAGAAATCTCGGGCTTATGCCCGGTACATCATGTCCTCACTACAAATCACTCATCGCGGAAGCAAACTAATATAACTACTAGTGGTCGGGACTCACAGTCCCTGCTGTCTTGACTCCGGTACTAGACTGTCTGATCTCCAAGCGTGCCGACCTCCGGAGCTGCTCCTCCATGCTGGGCTCCGTGGTCCCCTAAAATGATATGGTTCGAAAACCGTTAGTCTAAAAGACAAAGTCCTATCATCCCCCGCCCCTTCCCCCATGGCTCCGAAGTACCGAGCGGGGAGAAGGAAAGGAAATGACTTGAAGGTGGAGAATATCAAATAACAAATGGCAGCGGAATTAATCTAGCAGTTCTAAGGTATAAGAGATGATAATAATTATATAAGAATTGGATAAGAAAGTAACCTCAACTTATGTGAATACACATAAGCTACGAGATCTCTTGCAGGGCTCCTATCGTATAAAAAGTCCCATACCGATTTATACGATAGGGTGTCGGTTTTACTAGCAAGCATAAATATGTAGTACTAAATTAGAACCTTGACTTATAAGCATGCTCGCACGAACTTATAAGCCAAGGGGTCGTTTTGAAGGGCCTAATGTATAGAGTGTCCCATACCACTTATACATTAGGTGTCAGGTTATATGTAATGGTTATGCTATGAAATACAATTATGCCATGACGTGAACTTGCAAGTCCAACTCACCCACTCGACTCTATGTACACAGACCTTTAGTTCCCCCTTTCTGGAGCCGAACCTCCCAGGATACCTCCGTAGTGGCAAACAGAAGCGGTGGGTTAGGCCTCACCCACCTCTAAACCGGTAATAGCACTACCAGTCAGACCTATCTTACGCCTCAATGCTGGTGCACTAAGCATTGCTCCTACATACTCTTGACGGCTGGCGTACCGGACTTTTTTTGGCCAAGTGCTACACAAAACGTGCCGTGTCAACGTATTTGCGTCGGTGCATCGACTCTCCAACACCGAAGACCCACCACCTTATACTTTCTGCACATGCAACCTTATGTAACAGCTACCGAGCTAAAGCTCCCCAGACCATCACGTCTGTCAATAATCAACTCCCGAAACAAAGCTCGTCGGGCTATCTTGCCCATCACAGACCATTACCAAGCCAAAGCCCGCCGGGCTACCTGCCCATCACCATAACTATTAGGCTTACTGCCCGAGTTACCCTATCTATCTCCCGAGATATCGGGGTATGAGAATGTGAAACCCTAAACTTACTTGTTGCTCTTCATTTTATTTTATGCCTACGACTTAGGTTTAGCCTAGGACTGCCCAAGGTATTCCCCGTGAAGGGCTCTCGAGGGCATTAGGAGCTACGATGGGCTGAAGCCCAAAGCTCCCTTTCGCAAGGCACTTATTATTATTGGTTGATACCCAATCCCATATCCCTTAACTATTGCATTGGATCTAACCCTAGTATTTTGACACTTCTTCCTACAGGTTAGACGATCTTTCGTCGATCCCGAGCACCATCTAACATTTAGCCAAATCCAACCCCTTACTCATCCTAACTCAAATGATGAACTCATTCTAATTTATCCAACCCTATAACCTTTAATCCCGACTCATGTACCCAACTTTATACTCCAACATATTTTCTGCAGATTTACTATATTCAGACCACTAAGGTTAAATGTCATTTAAAACGGAAAGTACATCAAATGGGCATCCAGTACTCCTATAATAATTATTGGAGGTCCATTATGTTCTTTAAGGCCTAAATCCAGAGATCCATAATTTTCCTATTTATTTAATAATTTATTTAATTATTATAGTGACTAAAAGTTCCAATATTGAACATGAAGTACCAATTTCAGACAAGATATCATTCCATTAATTTTATATGATATTCAAAATAAGTATTCAACTTACTCTCCAAATTATCAAAAATTTTCAGTAAGGTTTTGGCCCCAAATTTTTATTTCAATTTATTCCTTAATAATTCATTTAAAGAGATATGTAAGACTATATTACTTCCAAAAATTCAGAGAAAATTCAAGTATGTTTTTAAGGGCATATAAATGATTTGGGTCAAATTTTATAATTTATTAATCAGTAAGGAGCCTTAAATAAATTATTGAATAATTTTCTCATTTACCAAGCTTGTGAAGTAAGTACCACAAATATGTATTCAAAAATTCTCATAAAATTCATACATGTCTAGAAAGATTCAAAACTTTCTCTGCCAATCTTTCATGACCTCCCAAGGAGTAGAGGGACCAAAATGATCAATTTATTAATTAGGGCATCCCATTATGTGACAAAGGAAGTACTACATTTATTTACCCAAAATTTTCAATTAAATTACTAGAGGTTCATTATCTCCTTATGACCATTCTACCAAAATTTCATCTTAGTTGAAGGAGTTTAACTAGCCTATTCCAACCTAATATATTTGTGCCCTCAACTAGGGTTAGGGTTTTGTGGGTCCCAACCTTTCCAAAATCCCCTAAGATTTTCACAGAGGGTTTTACATACCCTATTACCCTCCCTACAAAATTTCATTGTCATACAAAGTGTCTTGGCCATATGCCCTTCACAAGGGACAGAAGCCCATCCTTAGGGTTTGACCTAGGATCTTGGGCCAAACCAATTCTAACCCTCCCCATTTTTCAGGGGAAGGTGAAAAAAGTCATGTCAAGTCAGTGACCCAAATTTGAACCTCTGTTGAGGTTAATTGGACAATCTAAGCAAAAAATACATTTTTGGACCAAAATGCCCTTTTTAAGGCAAGGCTAGGGTTTGAAATATTTCAGCTCAAATCACCTCCAAAACAACTTAAATTTTTAACAGAGCTTAATATATACCCCATACACCACCCACCAAAAATAGGATTGATTTGGAGTTCATTTAACCCCTAAATTAAATTACCCTAGATAAATTAAATTATTTACAAAACTATAGGAAAATTATACCCAAAAATTCCCATTTTGGGCAGGGTCTAGATATGGTTTAGGGTGGCTCCCTGCCAAAATTTAAACTCATTTGGGCTAAGGATGATGTGTGGGCACTCTTTTTAATGTTTGTCTAACCATAAGTATAGACCCCACCAAAATTGGTGCCCTGGTTAAACCAGGAACCCAAATTGTTTCAAACCAATTTTGTATGACAGTAGACCCATAGGTCTACATTTTATGTGTTGAACATTTTCTCTAAAAAGGCCTTTATGTATTTTTGAAAATTAATAACATTAAATGCAAAATCTGTGACATAAATGAAATCATAATACACAAAAGCTATAGTTTATATATATTTATCCGCACGAATCTTGGCGCAAAACGGACAAAATCCCGTCATCTTTTACCTCCAACAGACGGCCCAGATTTATCCGCCTGGGCTGTCTTCCAGCTGCTACCACCAGCGATCCGGCCACCTCCCCGGCCGGCCGGCGCCGCCAACACCATCGTGGTGGTCGTGGCTATCTCCAAGCGGCGGCACGGCCGCCGGGGAGCACTGTTCTGGCGAACCCGACAAGATGAATTTTCATGGAAAAACTATGATTTTGAGAATCGGATCGGGCTCAATTGAGCCCGAACCTCGGCCCTAAGGATTCCTAAGATCTGCCCATGCAAGAAGGAGTGGAGGAGGACCTTTTTTGCGTCCTGAAGTCGGGAGGATTGCCGGGATGGCATGGTGGTCGCTGGTGGTGGTCGGCCTTCTACAATTATGCAGTGAAACTGCTTGGCTTCTTTAGGAAAATGGTGGGGAATTTTCCTAGGAGTCCAGTAATGCTTTTAAAACAAAGAGGAGGGGAGTTAGGTGGTTGTAGGCCTCATTTCCATTTTTGGCCCAAGTCAAGCTTGGCGTCCATGGTTGGTAGGGGAATGCATGGCTCCAACCAGTCAATGACTAGCTAGTTGGATTGGGGCTGCCTTCCTTGTCTTAAGGCAATAAATGGAGGGGGTTGGGGAGGGGGAGGATGAGCCCAAAGTCCTCCTCCCTTTTCTTCCTTCTCTTTCTCTCTCCTCCATGCTAGCACTTTCTCTCTCCTACACACGAAGCTGAATTTTGGCTCCTACCTAACCCAATGGCTGCCCACAAGTCCATTTCACTCATCAAAACAAGGTTAGCCCAATCAAAATTGGCATTGAGCTTGAGTAAGCCCATTTGGGCTAGCTTGAGCAAAACTTGGACTAGGGCCCACTTAGGTCAATTTTGTCCTTGAGGTTTCCTTAATGGGTCCTTGGTGACCTATTGTCCTCCCCTAGGGTCAAGGTGGGGTTGGATTGGCCCTTCAAGGTCACCTGACCATTAACTAGGGCACTTTGACCATTTTAGGTCCAGAGTTAACTTTCGTCAACCTAGGCTTTTTGATTGGTCCCAATGGGTCCTTGGTGACCCTTTTGCCTCTTACTAGGGTTATGAGGGTAGGTGTGTGGTCCACTTTGCTAAGGGACTTCAAATGACCCTTGTGTAGGTTAGTTTGACTCAATTTGGGTTATAGTTGATTTTGGTCAACTAAGCCCCTTTGACTGCCTTCCATGGGTCCTTAGTGACCCATTGACCCCTCACTAGGGTTATGAAGGTATGGGTGGGGTCTTGGAGTCTTGGTGATGCCCCATGATCAACTTAAACAAAGGTTCAGAAATCTACTATGTGCAGACCATTGTGGTCTCATGCACATTCATAGGCTCACTTGGCCTTTATGGACTTTCTATGGTTTTGTCATGACCTAGTCATGACAAAACTATCTCTAGGGGTCTAGTTGTCTGAGGGATGTTACACCCAACCTTCAGCATCCACCGGACAAAGTGCAAGAAAAAGTCTGTCGAGCCTCCAGTTAACGAGTGTTTTCCACCACTGTCAGAAAAATTTCTTGGTCTCGTGTGTCATGGTTTGTCACCATCTGAACATCTCTCACCTCTAATTATAGCATAGAGAGGCATGTGGTTCTCTCCTTATACTAAAAGGCCCTATAAAGCAACATCGTATAGTGGAAGTTTGGTCGGCATTTATTCGGCCCATGGTTTTTCACCCTATTATCTAGTTTTCCACGTAAAAAAATCTCTCTATCTGCTTTCTTTTTTAGCACTATTTATATGCTCGAATGCACTTCAGGATAAGGCGGTTTAGTTAGTATGGTTGACCTACAGCCTCGAGCGGACTACAACATTTTGGCGCTATTAGTGGTAACGGTGTTCCCAGCATTCCCCAGAGATTGAAGAAGACCCAAAAGGAAGTTTCCTCCACACAGTGATACTCGTGACAAGACACCATGGCATGAAATGTTTTCCGTACCTTAGAAATATCAATCCATTAGGGGCACGTCAAACCGAATCCTCCCAACTCATTAATCAACATTCTTCTCACAGAAGAGAGCAGGAGCGCACCAATTACGACATTAGAAGAACATGCATGACATATTGAAGAATTCTGCACAAACAGAGAAGCATTGTAAGCTTGTAATATGGCCCCTAAACAAGGCAGTCCACCTCAGCTAACTCTAAATCATCCTCTAGTAGAGCACATGTCTCACAAGTACCACACACCTAAAAAAGATTTCCCTATTACGGATGTCCAAGTCCGCGGAGCCAAATTGTATTAAAAAAACCTGATGCTCAGCATCACCACAACTCCCCAGAAGCAACAAGCTTCAAACTCATAGTTGAAAGGCTCACTCGAAAAGAAATTCATGTCATAATCGCCAAAGACCGTGAACGAGCCGGGTAGTGTGCTACTTTGGCTTTCTGCCCTCTCCTCGATGGTTTAACATTAGCACCTAAAGTATTGGCACACCCAATCATGTATGGATTTGATCTAGACAATTTTATGACATTATATGGGTTGGATGACCCTTTAGAGCACGTCAACCATTTTGCATTCGTCATGCCCATCAATAACACTCCATACAATCTTATGTGTTAACTATTTCTGATAACTCTGAAAGGACAAGCTCGGACCTAGTTCCATTCTCTGAAGGAACGGAAAATCAAGAGCTTTGTTTAACTAGCCCAATAATTCACAAATAAATTTATTGCTAACCGAAATCAATCCGTCCAATTTCAAAATGAAACAAAAAATTTTTTATGGCCTTTGTTTTGATAAGAAAAAAAGGGAAAGAAAAGAAAATGGAAAAGAAAACGAAAGAAAAATATTTTATTTATGATGAAATTTTTTAAACTCTTTATTTTGGTTTAGTGTGATTTTTGAACCTCCTTGTTTATCTTTTAATTCTAATCCTAATCATAATCCAAAACCAAAGATTTCGGTCCTAATAAGCCCTTTTGATTCATATTTCCAAATTTCATTTTTTAGCCAAGTAATGAAGAAAAGTAAAATAGTAAAGTTTTGGATTTAATTTAGATTTTTGTTATTTAATTGATATAGTTATAATGTGTCTATTAGATCTAGTAACAACTCAATGCATTTTTTCATTTTGTTGCTTTGCTTAAATTTATTTAGAAATTTTGTTAAAATTTTGGATAATATATTAATGTTAGTAAAGTTTATAAATTGTTAAATCATGCTTAAGTAAATGTTTTAGGATTACGTTTCACCTTCTCCCTACTTTGAATTTCGCATAGTACTTGTGTTAGCATAATTAGAATTGTCTTGATTAGTCACTTTTATGTTAGCTAGTTTTTATATTTTTTCTTGAGGACAAGAAAAGCTTAATCTTGGGGGAGTTTGATAATATATACTGTAGTTTAAACTAGTAGGGTAATTACAAGTTTTAATTATAAAAAACATATCTTTTAAAGCTTTATTTTGACCTCCAATTGTATATTTTAATAACACTAATGATTTTTTTCTTTCTTTTTTAGGTTTCAGTTTTTCAGCCTTTTCGTCGAGGTCATCCAATTTCATAGAACTCATCCTTTTCATCAAACTCAGCCTTTCGTCGAGCTCTGCCTTTTCATCGAGCTCAGCCTTTTCGTCGAGCTTAGCCCACTCATCGACCTTAGTATTCGTCAAACGCATCTTCTGCGTTCGATGAACGATTCCTTCAGCCCAAGTTCATCGAACTCGCTAGAATTCGTCAACCTCGGCGTTCGTCGACCTCAGCGTTCGTCGACCTCCCCTCCACTTTACACATTCGACATTTTCCTCCGTTCGTCGACCTCAGCATTCGTCGAATACATCTTCAGCGTTCGAAGAATGTTTCCTTCAACCCCAGTTCGTCGAGCTCGTTAGAATTTGTCGACCTCAGCATTCGTCAACCTCATTATTCATCGACCTGCCCTCCACCTTCTGCGTTCGACGAACGGTTTCTTCATCCCAAGTTCGTCGAGCTCGCCAGAATTCGTCGACCTCCGCCATTTCGTCGACCTCCGCCTTCTTTCTGCATTTGGCATTCGTCGACCTCTCCTTCAGTTTAATTTTGTCGACCTCCTGTACACTTTCTACACTCGACGTTCATCAGCTTCGAATTCCGTTAAATTTTTTCAACCTCCAGTCCACTTTCTTCATTTGACGTTTTCCTACGTTATTCGACCTCCCATCCACCTTCTCTTTTCTTCATTCGTCGAACTCTCCGTCTTCTCCTATGATTTTGTCGTGCCCTCTCTCCTTCTTTCGTCGAGCTTTCCCCGCTGCCAAAGACAAGTCCCATTTTTCCATAAATGCCTGGTGCTGCCATAAATGCACGTAACCTATATCGAGGCAATCATCATTTCCTGCAAAAATTCGTACCAAGGTCAACTCCAATGCATGGCTTGATGTATGGGCATGTCATGCTCTTTGAAGAATCTATAAATAGAGCCCCTCCCTTTGTGTAAGAAGATATATAGAACTTTGGAGAGGGGAAGTGCTTCCATTTTAAGTTCTTCCTCTCTCCTTTTCTCATTTAAGTGTTTCTGTTTTTAGTTTTACTCTTCTGTAATAGTTCTTGAATTTCTTTTGTAGTTTACTTTTAGTGCTAACTTAGTTTTTCATTTCCTATAAGTGTAATATCTTTTATTTCAAGTTGTAAGCTCTCTGTTTGATTTAATATAAATTCAGTTTGCTTTAATTGTCTCTATTTTGTTTCCATGCACTCCTACTCATCTCTCTTCCTCCACTTCACCATGAGTAACTAATCCTCCTTGTACTCGATCTTGATGATCCGAGGTTCATGTTGATTAAGTTATGATGCTCTAATTTGCCTTCTCTTTTAAGGTTTAGACCTTGATTTACTCTTGATTAATTTTGACTAGAGATATATCATCGATATTTTTTTTCTATCTTTGTTTACACTCTTAGCTAGCCGAGAGGCTCGTAGTTTAGAGTGAACACTCAGGAGTTAAGAGAGTTGCACACACCCCTCGAGATAGTCAGACGCTAAATCTCCCTCATTGGAGTGAAATCCAATAGCGGGGTTTACAGCAAAAAGAGAGCTTTAGGCCTCCGATTTGGATGAGAGTTTGGTCGGACCTTCCTAAACACAGGTGGGAACGACTTCGAGAGAAGCTTGTTCATGCTTAAGGAACCTCCACGGTCAACGTACTTTGCCATATTAAGTTAGAGTTTTTATCGCATTTTTGATCAGCTTAGGCCGATGTTATTCTCGATCGAGTGCTTTTCTTTATCATTGTTTATCCCTTGTTTTAATCGCTAGTTGTGGCCTCTCCAATAAAGTGCAAGTGATTTTCTTTATGCAGGTAGTCTCTTCTTTTAATTTAGTTAACAACCCTAAAAGTTTTTCGATAAGAAAATAGTCTTCGTGTGAGTAAGATTACTCTACGGTTCCTAGATTTTAATACAGCAGTTGTGTCCCCTAGCTATAATTCGATAGGTATATTTGCCTAGTTGGTTTGCTAGTTCGGCTCTTTTTCTCTTCACGATTAGAAGCCACCAGTTTTACTGCTTTGTAATATTTACTGATGATTCAGTAGATACGAAAATCTGTTTCATATGAAGAACAAGTCTGAAACCTTTGAAAAGTTCAAGGAGTTTAAAAATGAAGTAGAGAAACAACTAGGGAAAAGGATAAAAGCACTCCGATCCAATTGAGGTTGCAAATATCTAAGTCAGGAATTTTATGATCATCTGAAAGAGTATGGTATTGTATCACAACTCACTCCACCTAAAACACCACCACATAATGACTTGTGTCAGAGGATAATTGTACTTTATTAGACATGGTACGGTAAATGATGAGTCATGTAGATTTTCCTATTTCCTTTTGGGTATTTGCTTTAGGGACTATATCCTTCACATTAAATCATGCTCCAACAAAAATAGTTCTAAATACACCATATGAGATATGGACTGGGAAGCATCCTAGTATGTCTTTCATTAAGAGTTTTGGTTATGAGGCAAACGTGCGACGTCAAATGCCTGACAAGCTAAAACCCAAGTTAGATAAGTGTTATCTGGTGGGTATCCTAAGGAAACAAAACGATATTACTTCGACCTACTGTTTGAGAGAAAAGAGTTTGTCACAAGTACTAGTTTCTTTTTGGAGAAAGAGTTCTTATTTAGAAAGACGAGAAAGGTAGAGCTTGAAGAATTTCAAGAACTACAAACTGTAAATGAACCTGAATTGGAGCCTAAGTAAGGACTACAAGTTATTATAGCTAGAGAGCCTGCTCAAGAAACATAAGTACCACAAAGATCTAGTAGACTATGATTTGATCCTGAGAGATATTGATTAATCATGTCTCAAATAGGTAATGTGTTTCTTATGGATCCTAATGATGAGCTTGCAACCTACCAAATCGAAATATATAGACCAGACTCCGAGAAGAGGCTCGAGGACATGAAATATGAAATGGACTCTATGTATACAAACCAAGTTTGGACCTTGGTGGAACCACCTAAAGGGGTACGACCTATATAGTACAAATGGGTCTTCAAGAAGAAGACCAACATAGATAGGAATGTACATACATTCAAAGACCGATTAGTGGATAAAGGTTTCAAACAAATTCATTGTGTTGACTATGATGAGACCTTTTCCCATATCAACGTTATTATGTCCATCAGAATTCTTCTTGATATTGATGCGTATTATGACTTCGAGATCTGGCAAATAGATGTCAAAACAACTTTCCTCAATGGAAACCTCCTTGAGGAAGTGTATATGACACAGGCCGAGGGAATTGTATCTCCAAATGAAGCTACTAAAATATACAGGCTATAAAGATGTATTTATGGATTGAAACAAGCTTCTTGTAGGTAGAATCTATGTTTTAATAAGAAAATCAAAGAGTTTGGTTTAATCAAGAGAAAAGATGAGCCTTGTGTTTAGAAGAGGATTAGTGGGAGCATTGTTGTTTTCCTAATTTTATATGTAGATATCATCTTATTAATTGTGAATGACTTTCCAACCCTGCAAGCTATAAAGAATAGTGTTGGGTATTGCATCCACAGTAACCTAGATTTGCATGATGTCACCCCTGAACTAAGATGAATTAAGTTGTATTTGATCTCTGTATTTAGTTATGTGTTTGCAGACTATCATTGCAAAGTGTTGAATAATGTCAGTCTATAGTGGGTCATGAACACATGACCATACATTGTAATCCCTCACTGTGTTATCGAAGGTGTTTACTTATGTGTAGCATCTCTATTGGGATACACTTCACATTCAAGCACTTGGAACATTGGATGAAGATTGGATTCATGAAGAAGAAAGATTTCCTAACATTAAGAATTTTTCTAAGTCAACTTCTCGAGAAGCCTAGTATAGTTCTCGAGTAATGGAGTTAGCAGAACTCGAATATTTATCATAGTACTCGAGTACAAGTCTTAGTTCTCGAGTAACATCATTATAGTTCTCTAGAAGCCTAGAATAGTTCACAAGTAGACTCAGCCTATACTTCTCGAGTAGCCAGTTCTAGCCTTGAAAATTTTACTAAGTCCATTTCTCTAGATGTCAGCTTAGTACTCGAGTACAAGTTTTAGTTCTCGAGTAATGTTATCTTAGTTCTCGAGAAGCTTAGTTAAATTTTTGAGTAGACTTAGCTCATATTTCTCGAGTACTTACATTAGTCCATAACGTATAGTTCTCGAGTAATCTTCCTGTTCTTGAGTACTTATATGTCTTTCTCGAGAACTGAAGTCCAATTTTTTAGAAAATTCTCTTTAGTCCAGAATCGTTGGGATTTTCAAATGATATATCGTGATTGGTCCACGTGTGGTCATTAATGTCGATTCTAACCGTTAGGGGAGATATTATATAAGGTCTTATCATTAAGACTAACCCTAAACGGTGAACCGTACTATTCGAAGATTTCTGTATCGGCCGTCTCTCTCAACAAAAATTACAGAAGCCGCCGCTGCTAATCTTATCGCCAAGGCCGGTTTCGATCCAGATTGACTTGATGTTCAAGGGATTCAAAAACTTCATATTCTCCTTGATCGAGTAAGTCAAAGTTTCTCAGAACTTATCCACCGAGAGTCTTCTTCAACAATTTTTGATAAAGCCGCAAAGTTCAAGAAAGAAGACCTAGGGATAGATTTTCAGATATGAGAAGAAATTATTGTTTGTATTATCAGATTTCTCTTTAATCTCGTAGGAGATCATTCTCCGATTGTAGGAGCTTTGTTCTCCGAGTTGTAGGAAGTATTCATCTTCCGAGTGAAGATCCAGTTGGATCAAGATTGTAGGAACTTGGTTCCGAGACGTAGGATTGGTTTTCAATCCGAGATAGTGGAGTAGCCGAGTCTAGTGACTTACTAGATCAGTGAGAGAAAGTGGACGTACCCAAGGTTGGGAAACCACTATAAATCTTCTTATCGTCTGTGATTGCTTGATTATTTTTGTACAAGTTCATTAAATTTTTTATTCCGCAAATAGACGCACAATTCACCTATTCACCCCCCTCTAGGTTATTTTGGTAGACAACTTAACACTTTCAATTGGTATAAGAGGGAGGATGGTCATTAAAAGGTTTACACATTGATCAATTTCCTCTTTTAGTTGTCTCTTGAGAACCTTTCAAGCAATGGACAAGGCTAAAGATTTTGCCAAGCTTCCCCAGTGCACAAAGAATAACTTTCCCATGTGGAAAGAGAGAATTAAGTTTTTCATGGAAGCTGTGGATCCCAGGATCTTCATGATTGTTGATGCGCGTAAAATACAGCAAGCGTACCGGTCGCTCAAGTAATAAAGTTGGGAATGAATCCCCGGATGTCGGTCTCTTGAGGAATGCAATTGGCGTCGAACGATCTAGACTCTAAAACTATCGTTATGAGAGTTAATTTAAATAAACAGAAAAGAAAGGGGCTTTTGTTGGTGGTCTTACGACCGATTACACTAATGTAAACTATGCGGGTCGCAATCACCGCTTCGCAAGGCGAGATGGATATAGCGGCCGCGATGCCGTACTTCGATTGGCGAGTGGATGGAAATCTAGCGAGTGAGGTGATTAGTGCAGAGCAAGCTTGAGTGAAACGAACATGTGGAGTGGAGCGAGATGGAGCGAGGCGCATCAAAGAATAAATCTCAAGAGCAAGATGAAATACAACTAATAATAATAATGCTAGAAGTTGATGTCCATTACAAGCACAAGCATTTCATACGACAAGAAAAAGAGAGAAAATGCACAACCATGAGATTGAAGATCCACCGCGGTTGTTGGCCGGAGGTGCGGGTTGTCAATCCGCTTCCAAGCGCAGTCCGAGGAGGGCTTCCGGTACCACCGAGCTGTCACCTCGAGGGCCTGTAACTCCGTTCTCTAGGGGTGCTTCGTCTTCTTCCTAGGTGGAAAGCTCGGAGAAGAATGCTTCAATGGCCGGGAGGATCGCCGGAGGATGCAAAATGCTTCGGAATCACCGGAGAAGGTCCTCCCGTTGGTATGGATGAAGGTGGAGGTGAATGGGACTTGCTGGAGGGCGAAACGGCGGACTGGAGAAGATTCCGTAATGATGCTCTCGCCCTAATTCGCGGAACAGCGTATTTATAGCTTGCAGAATAAATAGCGCGCACGACCACTGGCGCACGACCAGTGATCGTGCGCGACCAAGGTCAGCGCCCGTGCGTGAGCAACATGCAAACCTGCATCAGAAAATCAGTAGTCGCGCACGATCAGCAGCGCACGATCAGTGATCGTGCGAGGCAAGGCTGATGATCGTGCGGAAATAGCCAGACAGACTTTTGCAAAATGGGTATGACTGCGCACGATCGGCGGCGCACGAGCAGTGGTCGTGCGCGGTATGGCAAGTGATCGTGCGGAAGGTTCAAGACAGAGTTTCACAAATGAGACCGGGCTGCGCACGATCAGTGATCGTGCGCCAGGAGGTCGATGGTCGTGCGTGGGTAAAAACGCACGACCACTGACTCCTTTGCCAAAAATAGTGAAACGCCTATCCCGAATGCCCTCACGATCCCCAAACCTGCAGGAAAACTGCACGGGGCATCGATCGCGGCAGCCACAGCAAACAGTGATAAACATAGCAAGAAAGTAAATGCACACAAGCACAGAAAATGGGCAACAAAGGTGCACAGGGCGTGGAAAACCGTAGCGAAACAAAAGGAGTGCAAATGACGCTAAACGGTGTGCAAAGACAAGGAAGTAAGCCCAGATGAGTCCGAAAATAGGTATATAAAGAGGACTCATCACACCCCCAGACTTAACCGTTTGCGCGTCCCGAGCAAACAGAACCTAAGCAGATGGGGAAAAATGAACTAGCTAAAAAGAGAAATTGCCAAACGGAGTACCATGCGAAGTCGCATGCTCGCGTGCATAAAAATAAAGTAGAGGGAATTCTTAAGTATACAAAATATTTTATATTTTTCACAATGCGTAACAAAAATTTATTATTACTCAAAAGTGGAATCACGGTGAATCAGCCGGTCCTACGCAGGGAGAAAGTAGACAGGCCACTAAGGTGAGCATTGCCGAAGACCGGAGCTCAAGATTACCCCCAAAGGAATCCACCAATGTCGGAAACCATAAGCTTGCCCGATCGCACTCTCTCCACGGCACTAGTCAACTCAAGCGCAAGTCCGTAGGACTTCGGGTAATAATGGGGCTTGGGTTACGGTGAGGAAAACAACGATAAACATGATGGGTATGCACCTAACCCAAATGAGCAAACGTACAAAACTAGTACCCGCTGCCCACAAAATAAACACGGGTGCACCACACCCCCAGACTTAACTTTTACTAAATGGGTGTGTGCACCGCCTACTCCAAATCCAAATCATCTCAAATAAAGATTTTCAATCAAACTTTTTCTTTTCACTTTTCATTTTCACTTTTTCTCTTTTTCAAATATTTTTCTTTTCACAAAACACAATTTTCAGCAAATAAAGCTTGGGGCACTTCCACATTTTCACGAATAAAAATACCACATCACAACCCAACATGAAAATATAAAACACTAAGCTCGACTTGGGTGTGCGACTAGGATCGGCTATGGGGCTTTGGTGAAATAATGGTGGAGCTGAATCAAAAGGAAGGGTAGGCACAAAGGGGCAAGCAAGGGCGATGTTAGGAATGGGTATAAAGCTCAACCGGGCCAAAAGGTGGCCTACATCGCTCTCACGCTAGACTAACCGTGTACCAATGCTTCAAGAATAGCTTGGGGCAAGTTCTTAGCAACCGAGAAGGATAATCCTTCCTCCCGACTCAAGCAATACGAGTCTAGTGGAGGCTACACACATTCCTACGCTACCGTTTGCTTCACACCGGATTCACAAACTTTTGAGTAGAATAAGAAATATGTACGCAAATAGAAAAATATAAAACTATAAGCAAACAGAAAAATTAAGTCTACACAAATTTCTATACAAAACGAGAGCAGTTGACTAGAAACACAGCAAGGCCAACATTTTACTCCGTCGCGCAATCCTAAACTAGCACAGAAATTTTCCAAATCTAACAAAGATACAAGCTCAACTCGTGGCACGCTAACAGCTAAGCTCGCGCTCATGTGGGTGCAGTGGTGTGCAACAGGAATCTAACATAATGAAGCGAAAAAGGAAAACTACTGGCATGCGAAATTAAATGTGCTCGTGGAGTGCACAAGCGGCTCTTCCCCCCAGACTTGAATGAAAACATAAGCAAGAAAAATAAACATTCAACAAGAAAATGAAATCTGAAGCGAGAGAGAGTACCAATGCTCCAATGAGGGGAGCATGCCAGAAGATTGCGTGATGATTCGCGGGCAATGCTGCATCGCACAAAAGATAAGCTGAACCTGCGAATCAGGCCGAACAATAGAAAATACAAAAAGATAGAAAGCATAAAATAAAATCAAACAAAAACAAGGGGACCAAAAGGTCCAAGCTTGGGTTGTCTCCCGAATAGCCCTTTTGTTTACCGTCCTTAAGGTGGACCAAATACCTGTATTAGCAGTTGTATAAAATGTTTATGCAACAAAATAAAATAAATAACGACCAAAAATAAAATGCAGAGGTAGCAGTGGGGTGGAGGAATTGCACTCATTCCTCGTCGCTGCTGTCGATCTCAACGGGCGGCGGGCGGGGAGCGGGAGCGGAACGAACCGGCGGCGGAGGGATGTTTAGGCCACGACGCAAAGCCTGCTGATATACCAGGTTCTGCATCCACAACTGGGAGGCCTCAATATCCGCAAGGCGCTCATTCAGAAATGGAATGTTCTGACCCTGCGCAGCACTGAAATGAGGGCCGGGCTGCCTCTCCGGCTCAGCAGATGGTGGCCGAGAACGACGTGACTGAGTGCCTCCTGCAGCTCTCCGCCTACCCATGGCGGAAGATTCTGGAGCAACTTCATCCTCGTCCTCCTACAACGCTCCTCGGGCGTCACCTGGCATAACTATCTCGAATCGACGATCGGATCGCCTCCCAATAACACGTAGCAGATGAAAACTGACCATGTTGGCTCGGGTGATGACGGAAGGGGTGGTAACCTGCTCCATCGGCGGCAAACTGTCCCAAACTCCTAAATTCTTGGCGATGCGAGTGATGTAATAAGCACCACCGATCGCGCCGGCGAGGCGATAAGTAGCCTCATGATGGAAGAATGTCGCCAGCATATAACCAAGGTGGATGGGTTCCCGACGGAGCATGCTATAAAGTGAAACTAAATCCTGCCATCCAACCACATTCTGACTAAGTGACCGCGCCGTGAGTGAGTGGCTAAGAAGATGCTGAAGATACCGCAAAGCAGGGGAAATGATCTTGGTCGACTTGGCCTTCCGAGCCACATACTCCTCGTCGGAACCGGTAATTTCGCGCCAAGCAGACCCATGGGAGGACCCTTCAGGGAAGCCGGAGCCTAAACCTTGTGGTTCCGAAGCATCTGAGTAGAATCCGGCTCGGACGCCAAGCTCATGGATGGTCATGGAAATGACCCGTCCCCGAATCCGGAAGGAGCATTCAACAGGGCGATAGCCGCGAGTGTCGCATTCCCACTCAAACGTGGAGAGGAACTCCAAAGTGAGCTCTTTGAATCCGGGTTCGCGGCACTCGAAAACGTGGCTCCACTTGTCGAATGAGTAGAGGTGGAGGATAGAATCCGCAAGAACACCGTCGTCGCCAATGGACCTTAACTCCTCCCAGTCCACAAGACACTGAGGGAGGAAGGGTTTGTTCTTCAAATCAGTAAACCGGCGCTGGTGGGTGTCCTTCTGAAATGCCGCCATCCTCTGCAGCACCTGAGCCGGAGTGGAGCGCTGGTAGGCGTTGACAGCCCTGCGGTTAGAGGTAGAAGCCATTGCAAGAGGAAGATCCGGTGGAGCGAGGAGGGAAGAAATCTCTCGGAGATTTGCCGGAGAAGAAGAGGAGACGGAAGCTCAGGAGAGCGACGCACGACGAAAGCTCGGGAGCGAGAGATTTAGGGCGCACGCTCGGCACAGCCCAAGCGGTCTTTTTATAAAAACTGGGCCGACCGCACGATCACTGATCGTGCGAAAATAAATAGCGCGCACGATCACTGATCGTGCGCGATACTTAAAAATTACAGGCAGCCAATTTTTGTACCAAGATCGCTCGGATAACGCTGAGGGTGCGCTAGGGGGATACAGAAATGAGGCAAAGCTACCGTAAGCATTTTTAGACTAAAAGGCAAGAATATATAAGATGAGATGAGAAAAGTGGAAGAAAATTGCCCAAAAATTCTAAAAGAAAAGAATACGCTACCTAGATAACTATTGGGTTTTCTGTCTCCCAACAGGACTTATTCAAATCCTCGACTTTGCTTAACTGATTGGCGTATGGAAATGGAGATGCCCAGGCAATTGTTCTTGCTCACGTGTTGGTAGCGGGTACTGGTATGGAGACAGAACAAATGCCCCACTACCTGTATAAGTACACCTGCCGAGAGTGTCAGGCATGGGCAAGACATAACTTGTGAAGTTCTTCATCTCCAACTCCACCTGCATCTGGTTACTAGCAGACATAGGCCGCATTACAAGCCCGTGCACTGGTTGAACCGGTTCCAAGATGGAATCCTGCAGGGAAGTGGAAACAAGAACGGGGTCAAGAAATAAATCAGAAGAATAACATAAACAATCCTTAATCTTGGAAATGATCCCGGAGTCATCTCCCGTTGGTAGAATTGCAGAAATCTGAACACCACTGTCCAGGATGGTGCAAGAAGTTCCTAGCGCAGCATCCATTTCGTCCGCGCATTGGACATCCTCACATGGGGTGAAGGTAGCAACCTCAACCACGGAAATGTCCTCCTCGACTGGATCTAACAGAAAGCTGAAAGTGCTAGTTTCCACCTGCGAATCAGCCTCAACAGAAACATCAGAAAAAGAATGAATACTATGCAAAGCGGAAGGCGGAGGTACAGAACTCAACGGGGAGTCAAGAACTGTCTCTTCGTAACCGGACTCGATGCTAGGTGATGCATGTTCATCAGAAGTATACGTATCCATGCCGGGATGGGGATCGACCCAAGCATCGGGGCATGTACCGGAAGTGCATTCTCCAAAACATGGAGATGGCATCGATGCATATCCCGAGGCTGAAGGGGTACTGCCCACGGTGGAAGCGGGAATAATCCGGAAGTCCGGCTCATTATCCACTTCCAATTCAGCTAAATAAGCAGTGCAGTCCTTCAATGCATGATCCCAGCTTCGACAAAAGATGCACTGCTTAGCCGGCTTCCGCGGTGAAGCGTTTGCTGAAGCCGAGAAAAAGTAGTGCGGTAATGGCTCCGCTGGTCGGTGGATAACCGGCTTATGTCTACGAAATGTAGAGTCATGAATTTCCTGGGAACTATACTTCTGGGGACATCGATCACTTGCATGCGAGATATCTCCACAATGAGGGCAACGAATATTGAAATTGGCCCACATTGCGGAAATATCAAAGTCAAACGGAAGCAACTACTTTGTAAAGATTCATCGCGCAAAACTTACAATTCCAACAATGAACTACAGCAGAAGAGGAAAGAAATGAAACAGAGCAAAACAAGTTAACTCGAATACCAAAATTTTCAGAAATCATGATCGTTCAACAGTTGCATTCCCCGGCAACGGCGCCAAAAACTTGATGCGCGTTGTTGGTACCCTAGATGTGATTTGGCTTATGTAATCCCTTTCCAGCCCCTCTTGATCCATATAAAGATATATGATCATGTTTAGACTTTGTTTAGTTTCCCTAGGGCAGTATATAACTGACCTAGAGTTTAGGCTGGTAGTTTTAGAATGTGTTTTGGTTGAGACTTTTTCCGTTCGACTATCGTCGAACGAGGCCTCGCGATCGTCGATCATTGATCGACGATAGCAGGGCTATTGAATCGTTGAAGTCAAGACAATTATCGTCGACCGTTGGTCGACGATCTCAGAGCTAGCTTACTACGCTCTGAAGGTTGGTCGACGATCTGTCATCAACAGATCGACGATCGTGTTCTAGCTTCACGATTTCTGTCTCGACAGATCTTTGCCTTAATCGTCGACATCATTGTTGGTCGACGATATCTGTCTCGACAGATCTCTGCCTTAGTCGTCGACATCATGAGATGTTCGACGATCTCTGTGTCATCAGACTTTTTGCCTTGGTCGACGATCTATTAGCTGGTCGACGATCTATTAGCTGGTCGACGATCTATTAGCTGGTCGACGATCTATTAGCTGGTCGACGATCTATTAGCTGGTCGACGATCTATTTTCTGGTCGACGATTTCTGGTCGACGATTTCTGGTCCGACAGATTCCTGCTATTGGTCGACGATTTGTTAGCAGGTCGACGATCTTCGAACCCCTGTTCGACGATTTCTGTCTGATTTTATCTATTTATATTTATGCTATTCCTTGGTTTATTTCCAAGTGTGTTAGCTTGTGGTTAGAAAGATTCTCTAAAGTTATTTGTTGCTAAAATTATGGTTTAAATTCAAAATGAATTATTTACAAATTCTGTCAAACATAAATCACGGGATTCAGTATTCTTGATAAAGCATTTTGTCCTATTATACAAATTGCGTTGACTTTATCTTTCCAGCCTGTTTTCTAGCCGTTGGTACTATGTACTATTTCCAAGAAAGGTACGTCTTTATGCTGAGATTTCTTTCCCGCTTATTTTATTCCTTATTGGGACTGACAGAAAGTTAATAGGCCATTCTATTCCTATTGCTATATTCTATTTTAAGATAATCTGTTGCAGGGCTCAAGAATTAAAATCAATAGAGCCGTTACAAAGAAAAACGTGAAGACATATTTAAAAGAGATTTCTGCTCTAAGAAAAGTTACAGTAACAGACACAGAGAAAAATTATTCATCCGCTCAAGCATCATCAGAGCACTTCTTCAACATCTCTTTACAAGAAGAAGAAAAGTTTTCCTGAAGAAAAAGCCCAGAGCAATCATCTTCCATTCTCAAGTCTCCTGAGCAATCTGCTTAGAGTTTTTCAAAGACTTCAGAAAAGGCTCAAGATCTGCTTCAAGTGCTCCAGAATCTTAAGACCTGATAAAAATCAGTCTTCAGATTTCTGAGGATTTAGTTTCAGTTTATCTGAAACTCCTTCATCCTGAAGCAAAGGCTTTCCCTGGACTTCCACTGAGCCAGGGGGAGACTTTGATTCTTTAGAGAATCCACAAATCTTCTCTAATCTGTATTTAAAATAGAGAAGATAATCTAACCCTCTCAACCCCTTTGTAAAAAGAGTTTGTTCACATCTCTTCAAAAGTGAACGCTGGTGACAGGGCACCTTATCAACAACCTGTGGTTGAGCATCCTTATCAAAAGCTCAAAGGGTCTGTTTGATCTACCTGAATCAGATCATTGGTGGCAGGGCACCTTAGCAAAAACCTGTAGTGGATTCCTACCAGGGTGGTAGAAGAGTGGACGTACCTATTTAAAGGGAACCACTATATATCCTGTGTCCATCTGGTTATCTTGTTTATTCATTTTATTCTGTGGCTGTGATAGAACTACCTAGGATTGCTAGGTGCTGTGATAGGCTTGTAGTTAACTGAAATTTCAGTCAACTTCTTCACTTGTGCACTTCACTGTGTTAGGCTCTTAGGGTTCAAGTATCAGATTTTCTATTCCGCAAATAAACTCCAAGGGAGCTGACTAAGTGTTCATAAAATTTTGAATACTCTATTCACCCCCCCTCTAGAGTAGTTTACAACTTATCCCCTCACTTTCAATTGGTATCAGAGGGAGGTTAGCTGTTCATACAGGCTAACACCTGAGTTAAAAGATCCTGTGATAAGTTGTTTCCTGATACCGTTCATAAACACTTTCACACATGGCCCAGTCTAAGGATTATTCAAGCACCAGACCTCCTGTATGCAACTTGTCCAAGTTTGGCATATGGAAGGCCAGGATAAGACTATACATGAATTCTATTGATGAAGATATTTTTTCTTCTATTTTGACAGGACCACCTGCTAGGCCTGCTGCTGCTTCCACTTCTGCTGACCTCAGTGCTGTGCCACCACCTGACTACAATGAAACTTACAAGAAGGCAAAAGCAGCTGATGCTAAAGCAATGAATATCCTAGCTCAGACAATGTCTGATGAGATATTCCAGAAGCTGGCTGAATGTACCTCAGCCAAAGCTATGTGGGATTCCCTCAACCACATAGTTGCTGGCTCAGCTGATGAGAGGAAGGACAGGAGATCTAATCTCACCTCTCAGTATGAAAACTTCAAGAAGGATGATGCTGAAGACATTGACACCATGTACACAAGACTCAGTTCAATAATAAGTGAACTGAGGTCTTTAGACAAGGAGATAACCTTGTCAGAAGTCAATGACAAGATCCTGATGTGCCTTCCCATCTCTTGGGACTCAAGGATATGGCCCATCAAGGATGGAAGAAACACTGTGGAACTCTCCACAGAAGCTCTGTTGGGAAAGCTCAGGTCATATGAGCAAACCTTAAAGAGTAGGGCTGCTGTAACTGAAGTGAAGACTCCTACTCCAATAAAGAAAGAGCATTCTCTAGCTCTTAAGGCTGCTGAGACTTCTGAAGGAAGTCAATCAAATGAGGAGTTACTGGCACTCATTGCCAAGAGATTCTTCAACATGGGAAGAAGAGACCTCAGAAAGAAGTTCTCCAAGCATGAGGACAAGCCAAGGTATGACAAAACTCCATCTAAAGAAATCATTTGTTATGTATGCAGCAAGCCTGGACACATTGCCCCAGATTGTCCAGAGAAGAAGTATAAGGAGAAGAAACATGGGAAAGAATACAGGAAGCACCACTCCAAGTCCTCATCACACAAATACAAGAAGAAGGACAAGGGATTTGTGGCTGCTACCTGGAGTGAAACAGAAGAGGATACCTGCTCCTCTAGCTCCAGTGATTCAGAAGAAGAAGAAGAGAAGAAAGCCAAAGAGGTCTGCCTCATGGCCATTGATGCCTGCAGCTCTCTGTCAGCTGCAGAGAATTCTGAAGAAGAAGGAGACAATGAAGAAGATTCCTTTATGGAGGACCAGGTAATCGACTCATTTGATTTCTCATCTCCTGAGTTCAAAATAAAATTTAAAACTCTATGTTTAGATTTACTATTATCTGAAAAAGAAATTAAGTCACTTAGATTAAAAATAATGGAACTAGACATGGAAGGTGTTGAAATAATCAGATTAGAAAAGGAATTAGAAAGCTCAAAAGAAGAAGTAACATTCCTAAAGTTAGAACTAGCTAAATCTAAGAGGTTGAAGAACAATTAAATGGCAGAAGCCTTAAATTATCTGAAATAACCTGTATAGCAAACACTAGGGTTGGTAATGATAAACTAGGCTTAGGTGCTACACCTAGTGAACCCATCCTCCTCACAAAGGAGAGATTTAGCACTCCAGTAAAATTTGTTTCTGAATCAGGAATAAAGAATACTGAGGAAATTGAAAAATGCAAGAAAATTCAGAATAAGATTAAGAAAGAGAATAGGAAGAAAAAATTTCTAACTTTACAAAAATCGTCGAACATTAATCGACGATCGTCAAACCAATCGTCGAACGACTATCGACGATCGCTGAACACCTTCACCAAGTATGATATCTTTGGTGCAGGAGATCGACGATCTCATCTTGAGTCGTCGACCAGTGATCGACGATCGTGGAATCCAGAATATAGCTATACTGGAAATGATCGACGATATGGCTTGCGATCGTCGACCATCGATCGACGATCTGGACTTAAGCTGGAAAATCATTTTCAAACTTCCGGAACTTCAAATCCTAATCACCACCCCAGGTTGTTTAATCCTTCAACTGAATGGATTATCCCACCTAGGAGATCACACCCTTTAGGATATAAATCAAAGCCTGCAAAATCTTTTATATCTAGTTTTTCTTTTGTGAAGAATACTGGACCCAAGGTAACCTGGGTCCACAATGTATAACTGTTCTTTCTGCAGGTGAAGACCTATCCAGTCATACATGACAAATGGTATCTGGATAGTGGATGCTCAAAGCATATGACAGGAAAGAAGAAGAACCTGTCAGGATTCAAAGCCAAGCTGGGACCAAAAGTTGTATTTGGGGATTCCAGCTGTGGACAGACTGAAGGGTATGGCAGCTTCACCATAGGAGCTGTAACCTTCAAGAAGGTAGCTTATGTCTCAGGACTAAAGCACAACCTAATCTCTGTAAGTCAAATGTGTGATGCTGGATACAAGGTATGGTTTACTGACACTGCCTGCAATATTTCTTTAAATAATACTGTGGTATTAGTAGGCATTAGAATTGGAAATGTTTATGTTGTAGATTTTAATTCCTCCAAATCTGAAATATGCTTATTTAATGAAGTAACCAGTAATAATACCCTTTGGCATAAGAGACTTAGTCATGTAAATCTGAAAAACATTTCTAGGTTGGCTAAATACAATCTTGTAAGAGGATTACCTTCTTGCCCCTACAAGAAGGAAGGCCTTTGCAAAGCTTGTCAACTAGGAAAGCAAACAAGAAATAGCTTTAAATCAGTTAATAAAAGTGATTCTCCCAGGATTCTGTACCTGCTACATTTGGATTTATTTAATCATATTGCTGTACAGAGTCTTGGAGGAAAGTCTTACACTTTAGTAATTGTAGATGACTTCTCTAGGTTCACTTGGGTATTCTTCTTGAGAACTAAGGCTGATAACTTCAAGGTTCTTACAGATTTTCTAAAGTGTATACAGAGTGAGTATTCTACTCAGATTGCCTTGATCAGAAGTGATCATGGTACTGAGTTTGAGTCTCTTCTTATGCAAGAATTCTGTGAGAAGGAAGGTATCAAACATAGCTTCTCTGCTCCTAGAACTCCTCAACAAAATGGGGTAGTTGAAAGGAAAAACAGAACCCTAATTGAAGCTGCAAGTACATTGTTGGCAGATGCTAACATGCCTCTGTCCTTTTGGGCTGAAGCAGTTAGCACAGCTAACTATGTATTGAACAGAAGTCTGATACATAAACTTAAGGGTAAGACTCCCTATGAATTACTTAAGCAAGTGAAACCTAAAATAGATTATTTTAGAGTGTTTGGCTGTGTTGCTTTTGTTCATAACAATAACAAAGAATACCATAGAAAATTTGAGGCAAAAGCTTCAATGGGAGTTTTTCTAGGATACTCTCAAGTAAGCAAAGCCTATAGGGTCCTTAATAAATCCTCTCTTAAGATAGAAGAGTCTGCACATGTCTCTTTTGATGAGACAGTCATGTACTATAAGGAGAAGGATTCTTCTTCTAATAGTACAGTGCAATTCCTAGGAGTAAGTAAGGATTTGGAAGGTTTGAGACTCACACAGGAGAATCATCCCCAACAAACTCCTCAGGTTGCTTCCTCAGATTCTGAATCTGATGTAGATCTGCTTGAAGCTAAAGCACCTGCTCCAACAGTTGATCAAATTCCACATGAGGAAGTAAATCTTGAAACTGTTGAAGATCAGATCATTGTTGAACCTACTGATCTTGTCACACTTAGAGATCACCCTGTATCTCAAGTGATTGGAGACATTTCAGCAGGAGTCCAGACAAGACATCAACTCAACAAAAATGTGATGTTTGCTTGTTTCCTTTCTCAGGTTGAGCCCCTAACCATTAAAGATGCTGAGCTTGATCCCCACTGGATTATAGCAATGCAAGAGGAGCTTAACCAGTTTGAAAGATGTAAAGTTTGGACCTTGGTTCCAAGACCAAGAGGCCAACGGATCATAGGCACCAAGTGGGTGTTTAGAAACAAGCTTGATGCCCAAGGCATAGTAGTTAGAAATAAGGCTAGGCTAGTAGCTCAAGGCTATAGACAGGAGGAAGGCATAGATTATGATCAGACTTTTGCCCCTGTAGCTAGACTAGAAGCCATTAGGATTTTCCTAGCCTATGCTGCCTATAAAAGATTTAAGGTCTTCCAAATGGATGTGAAGAGTGCCTTCCTCAATGGAGATTTAAAGGAAGAAGTGTTTGTTGAACAACCACCAGGGTTTGTTTCATCAACCTTACCCACTCATGTGTTCAAACTCCAAAAGGCTCTCTATGGACTTAAGCAAGCTCCTAGAGCTTGATATGAGACCTTAGCAAATTTTCTTCTAGAACACAAGTTTGTGAGAGGTGTAGTAGATAGAACCCTATTCATTAGACATCATAAGGACTCACAACTGTTAGTTCAAATCTATGTAGATGACATTATATTTGGCTCTACTGATCCCAAACTATGCAAGAGGTTCTCTGAACTAATGCACTCTAAGTTTGAGATGAGCAGCATGGGTGAGTTATCCTATTTCCTTGGTCTCCAAGTGAAACAGAGTGTTGATGGCATTTTCATTTCACAATCAAAATATGCCAGAGAGCTGGTTAAAAGATTTGGAATGTCTGATGCTTCATCAATGAGCACACCTATGGCCTCAAATGCAGTTATTGATTCTGATGTCAATGGCAAGTCTGTTGATCAAAAGAATTATAGGGCCATTGTTGGTTCCCTGCTGTATTTGACTGCAAGTAGGCCTGACATAATGTTTGCTACATGCCTATGTGCTAGGTTTCAGGTCAACCCAAAGGAATCTCACTTAACTCTCCTCAAGAGGATCTTGAGATACCTTAAGGGATGTCCTAACTTAGGACTGTGGTACCCAGCTGAGTCAGGATTTGAATTAATTGGATATTCAGATGCTGATTATGCTGGTTGTAGAGTTGACAGGAAAAGCACCTCAGGGACTTGTCAGTTCCTGGGAGAGAGACTTGTCTCTTGGTTTTGCAAGAAACAGGCATCTGTGTCTACTTCAACTGCTGAGGCTGAATATATAGCAGCAGCTAGTTGTTGTTCACAGATCCTGTGGATTCAAAATCAGCTAGTGGATTATGGGTACACACACTCAAACACAAAAATTCTGTGTGACAGTACCAGTGCAATATCAATTGCTCAGAATCCTGTGCACCATTCCAGGACCAAGCACATTGAGATTAGACATCATTTTCTAAGAGATAATGTGGAAAAGAACAAGATAGTAATGGAATTTATATCCACAGACCTGCAGAGAGGAGATATTTTCACTAAGCCCCTTGATGAACAAAAGCATTTGTTCTTCCTGAACCAGCTTGGCATGATTAATGGTTCAGAGTAGTGAAAATTAAGATAGTTTTGTTTTCTGTCTAAAATCGTCGAACGACTGATCGACGATCTTCGACCAGGTCAGAACTATCGTCGACCAACCGTCGACGACAGCTCGTTCTGTAGTAAGGCAGAAATCGTCGACCAACTGGTCAACGATCTCTCCTTAGGTATCTATCGTCGACCAGTGGTCGACGACAGATTTTCTGTGTTGTGTGGAGAATCGTCGACCATCATATTTTGATCGACGATCGTAGTAATTGCTTATAGTCGGTCGATGTTTACCGATTTAGTCAAACATTGACTATCGTCGGTCTGTGTTCGACGACCGATTTTATTCCGGGATCGACGATCGCAGATTTGTTTCTAATAGTCGATTTAGGTCTGAAGATCGTCGTCCTTCCGCTCCGTCTTTTCATATTCCTTCTTCTGGCTTAGAATTCGCTCTCGAACTCTAATCCCGCGCGATTCTCTTCTCCCCTGTTTTTGCTTCTCGATTCGCCATCTTCTCTCAAATTCTATGGCGATTCCTTCTGCTGTTCTCCTCGGAATGAAGTTCGACACTGGCTTCTGTGTCGACTTCGATTCTTTCAGCCGATGCGATCAACCAATCCAAGATATTTTGAAGCTATGTGAAGACCAAGGCCTCAAGAAATTCATGTCATCCGCACCTAAGATTAATATACCCGAGATTCGTGAATGGGTATACACCTCGTCCTCCAGCGACGAAGCAATGTTGGAAAGATAAACGGCGAGGAGGTCACTCTGACTCCTGAAGTATTGACTGAGCTGTTTGGACTGCAAACAGGAACTGAGGAATATGAGCAAAGCTCAGAGGAATATGGCCGCATGCTCACTGTGATGGGCCATGCCGAAGGGATTCCGGCTAAGCTGCTGAAGATAAACTTGTCTCCAGAATACAAGTTTCTGGCAGACCTGGTGGGCAAGATCATTTTGGGAAAACATTCGGCGCATGACAATATCAACAGGCAACAGTTTGCCCTTATGTCGGCTTTGGTGAATAGGACGCAGTTAGCCTGGGGGAAAGTTCTATTTGACCTAATCAGGAGAAAGAACAACAAGAAAGAGGTAAATCTTGCCAGGGTTCTGGGTGTGTTTCTATATGTGAAAGCACCCCTGCTGCTCGTTTCTGCACCCTCCGCAGTAAATGCTAGCAAGAGGTTGGACCCCTCGCTCTTCAAGAAATCTCAGAGGATTATCAAGAAGTCAGCCAGGGTTGATCCTAACCCTTCTTCAGACACAAGGGCTGATTCGGCCGCTCTCCCGCTTACTGGGGAAGGCTCAGCAACCCCTGCATCCTCTTCCCCTGCATTACTCTCTACAACACCCGCAGTGCCACCACAACATGCATCATTCATTCCACCTGCATCTCCACACCAGTCACCAACACCACATCATCTGGCAGCTTCAGCCAGTGTTGACATGGTGACTGCCACCATCCTCACAAACCTTTCTCAACATGAATCCCACACTCATGTTGATGATCACCCATCTCCACATGATTCCTTTGATCATGTGGCAGATCATCCTGCCTCCATTCCATCCACCTCTACATCATCAGCATTTCAGATATCCCCTGAAATGCTTGCACACCTTGTACAGCTCATCACTCCCTCCATCCAAAGCATGATTGAGGCTGCCAATGCCCCTCTCATTGCCTCCATCAACTCTCTCACTGATGCCATCAAATCCATCTCATCTTCTGCTGAGCCCCCTTCTGTAAGATGCATGACTCCAGTCCCCACTGAAGTCATGCAGGGGGAGATGTCTGTCGAAGTGGTCTCAGGTGATGCCCTGACCCTTCAGGACAATTCCTCTCTTCCCCTTCAAGAATCTGTAGATGTCCCTCAAGAAACTTCAGAGAAAGAACCAGAAGGTAAACTTTAAAACTCTTCCTCCAAAGGATATAATCAGGACTTCAATTTGATATCTGTATCTAACAAAGACATTCACTCCCTAGTGAATCTAGCTTCTGAGGAAGAAGTTCCTGAAAAAGAAAATGAAGAAGTCCCCATGGACGTTTGTGAGAAGGATGCTGCTCAACCTGATGGTATAGTTTTATTTAAGATTCTAATTAATTCAAACTCCATCTTTGAGTTAATTTCTTATCCCTTCCTTTTCATCACAGCTGCTGATGATCTTACATCAGTATTGCAAGTTGATGCTGCCAAGTCCATTGAGTATGATAAAGACTTGGAATCATTTCTTTCCTCAGACTGTGAGTTCTCACTCACATCCCCTCCTTTTGTTCCTCCTCCTCAAGAGAAAATGGTCCCTTATAGACCTGAGTACCTTGATGACCCCTTGGTCAAGGATACCCTTTTCTTTTCCTGTATGGCACTCCTCTTGTGCCTTGCAGAGGTGTCTATCCCCGATGTCACTAATCATCTAGAAGGAATTATAACCTCCTTCCTAGATGCAAAGTGGTATCCTGTGTAGATCTTCAGGTAATCCTATCTATTACCTGTTGTTTGTTCACCTTGGGGGGAATATCTTATTCCCACTTGGTTGTTAACCTATCTCTCTTTGAATACAGGCACAACCATAAATGCTGCTGCTGCTGAAATCATCAACATCCCTGCTGATGCTGCTGCTGAAGTAATTGAAGATGTGCAAGATAGAGCAGACAATGCTCCCAAGATGACTGAATTGGACTCAAGTTCAGGTACTCTAAACATTGACCAATTTATAGACTTTGTGGCTGAAGGTATTGCCTCTGAGTACATTGAAGGGATGGCTAAATATCATCTGGATTCCCTAGCCATCTCTCTAGAGAAAGCATCTGCCCCTGCAGATATTGTCATCTTTTCTCCTCCCATCCTTACCTATCCTATATCCACTCCTTCTATTGCAGAACTGGTCCCCAAGACAGTTCCTGAGTTGTACCCAGAATCAGAGCTATGGAAAAGTGCTCCAAATGTTGATCTGGATGCTCTTCTTAGGCAAGATGCCATTGAAGAAGCTAAAGAGAAAGAAGAAAAAGAAAAGAAAGACAAAGCTGAACTTACTGCCAAAGATCCATCTGAACTAAACTTTGATGATTATGTTGGGAAAGACTCATCTCATTCTGATGATGATGATGATGACTCTGATGATTCTGACTCCTCTAAGAAAAGAAAAAGAGCTGCTTCCAAGAAAAGAAAAGCCCCTGCTCCTTCTACTGCAAATCCTAACAAGGATGTTCCCTATTACATTCTGAAGGGAATAGATCCTAAGAGCAAGGAATTCCAACCCTGGATGAGATTGTCAAAGAATCAGACTAAAGAAAATAAGAGAAGAAAGAGATATGACTCTCCAGTTCAAAAATTCCCCCCCAGAGGTCCTCCTCCACCTCCTGGTGCTGGAGCCTCTGGAAGTATCTCTTCTGCTCCAATTGGTAAATCAGCCAGTTCCAACCCCTCTCAATCTTATCAGAGAAGAAGTAGACAAGGCCAGGGAAGCCAAAGTGGTTCAGGACAAGGAAATAAAAGAAATGACAATGCTCCCGTAGAACAAATAAAGGAGATGACTTATCAACAACCTACATTCTCTCCTCCTCCTTCTCCTAAGAAGTTAGTCCCAGAAAGGAAACCTTCTCCTCCCAGGAAAGGTCCCTCCTCCTCTTTAAAGAAACCTGCTGCAGCTGATTCAAAAGGAAAAGAGTAGTCTTTTCAGAAAATTCCCTCAAAAAGTTCATTGAGCTTGCACCTCCTAGATCTCTCTATGCTCAAACTGATCCTAAGAAGACTGTGCAGATTCCTCTCGATTCAAGCAAACTTGCTACAGCTCTTCAAAGGAATATGGAGATTGCAGCTCATACAGATTCTGATAGACCTCCCTCTCCATCAGACAAAACTGAAGCTGAAAGGATTGCCTCTATGGCAAGATTCAAAGAGTCTATTGCACTTAGCATGATGGAGAGAGCCAAATCTCAAGGACTGGATCCTACAGCTTACTCAACAATGTCAGAATTCAGAGAAAAGGAACTGAGCAGAATTCAAGTCAATCCAGAAGCCTTTGACGCTGAGGAATACATGAGACTACATCCTGCTGCAGTTCTACCGAGTTATGCTGAAAAGAAAATCATAGGAGAACATGATCTAATGTTATCTAAAAGACAAGCAGCAAACCCTAACAGAGAAATTATTTTCAAACCAGCTGCAATGCCCAAAAACTCATCTGATGCTAAACATGCTGATAAATCTGCTTGATACATTTCATTTCTGCTGATTTATGCTTGTGATATTTTCTGTGTATTGCCTGTGTTTTATCATTCTGGTTAATCTTTAGAAGTGTTGTTGTCTGCTTTAGCCTTTAAATTGGATTGGATAACATAACCCAAATAGGGGGAGATTGTTGGTACCCTAGATGTGATTTGGCTTATGTAATCCCTTTCCAGCCCCTCTTGATCCATATAAAGATATATGATCATGTTTAGACTTTGTTTAGTTTCCCTAGGGCAGTATATAACTGACCTAGAGTTTAGGCTGGTAGTTTTAGAATGTGTTTTGGTTGAGACTTTTTCCGTTCGACTATCGTCGAACGAGGCCTCGCGATCGTCGATCATTGATCGACGATAGCAGGGCTATTGAATCGTTGAAGTCAAGACAATTATCGTCGACCGTTGGTCGACGATCTCAGAGCTAGCTTACTACGCTCTGAAGGTTGGTCGACGATCTGTCATCAACAGATCGACGATCGTGTTCTAGCTTCACGATTTCTGTCTCGACAGATCTTTGCCTTAATCGTCGACATCATTGTTGGTCGACGATATCTGTCTCGACAGATCTCTGCCTTAGTCGTCGACATCATGAGATGTTCGACGATCTCTGTGTCATCAGACTTTTTGCCTTGGTCGACGATCTATTAGCTGGTCGACGATCTATTAGCTGGTCGACGATCTATTAGCTGGTCGACGATCTATTAGCTGGTCGACGATCTATTAGCTGGTCGACGATCTATTTTCTGGTCGACGATTTCTGTTCGACGATTTCTGGTCCGACAGATTCCTGCTATTGGTCGACGATTTGTTAGCAGGTCGACGATCTTCGAACCCCTGTTCGACGATTTCTGTCTGATTTTATCTATTTATATTTATGCTATTCCTTGGTTTATTTCCAAGTGTGTTAGCTTGTGGTTAGAAAGATTCTCTAAAGTTATTTGTTGCTAAAATTATGGTTTAAATTCAAAATGAATTATTTACAAATTCTGTCAAACATAAATCACGGGATTCAGTATTCTTGATAAAGCATTTTGTCCTATTATACAAATTGCGTTGACTTTATCTTTCCAGCCTGTTTTCTAGCCGTTGGTACTATGTACTATTTCCAAGAAAGGTACGTCTTTATGCTGAGATTTCTTTCCCGCTTATTTTATTCCTTATTGGGACTGACAGAAAGTTAATAGGCCATTCTATTCCTATTGCTATATTCTATTTTAAGATAATCTGTTGCAGGGCTCAAGAATTAAAAATCAATAGAGCCGTTACAAAGAAAAACGTGAAGACATATTTAAAAGAGATTTCTGCTCTAAGAAAAGTTACAGTAACAGACACAGAGAAAAATTATTCATCCGCTCAAGCATCATCAGAGCACTTCTTCAACATCTCTTTACAAGAAGAAGAAAAGTTTTCCTGAAGAAAAAGCCCAGAGCAATCATCTTCCATTCTCAAGTCTCCTGAGCAATCTGCTTAGAGTTTTTCAAAGACTTCAGAAAAGGCTCAAGATCTGCTTCAAGTGCTCCAGAATCTTAAGACCTGATAAAAATCAGTCTTCAGATTTCTGAGGATTTAGTTTCAGTTTATCTGAAACTCCTTCATCCTGAAGCAAAGGCTTTCCCTGGACTTCCACTGAGCCAGGGGGAGACTTTGATTCTTTAGAGAATCCACAAATCTTCTCTAATCTGTATTTAAAATAGAGAAGATAATCTAACCCTCTCAACCCCTTTGTAAAAAGAGTTTGTTCACATCTCTTCAAAAGTGAACGCTGGTGACAGGGCACCTTATCAACAACCTGTGGTTGAGCATCCTTATCAAAAGCTCAAAGGGTCTGTTTGATCTACCTGAATCAGATCATTGGTGGCAGGGCACCTTAGCAAAAACCTGTAGTGGATTCCTACCAGGGTGGTAGAAGAGTGGACGTACCTATTTAAAGGGAACCACTATATATCCTGTGTCCATCTGGTTATCTTGTTTATTCATTTTATTCTGTGGCTGTGATAGAACTACCTAGGATTGCTAGGTGCTGTGATAGGCTTGTAGTTAACTGAAATTTCAGTCAACTTCTTCACTTGTGCACTTCACTGTGTTAGGCTCTTAGGGTTCAAGTATCAGATTTTCTATTCCGCAAATAAACTCCAAGGGAGCTGACTAAGTGTTCATAAAATTTTGAATACTCTATTCACCCCCCCTCTAGAGTAGTTTACAACTTATCCCCTCACTTTCACGCGTAAAATACGGCAAGCGTACCGGTCGCTCAAGTAATAAAGTTGGGAATGAATCCCCGGATGTCGGTCTCTTGAGGAATGCAATTGGCGTCGAACGATCTAGACTCTAAAACTATCGTTATGAGAGTTAATTTAAATAAACAGAAAAGAAAGGGGCTTTTGTTGGTGGTCTTACGACCGATTACACTAATGTAAACTATGCGGGTCGCAATCACCGCATCTCAAGGCGAGATGGATGTAGCGGCCGCGATGCCGTACTTCGATTGGCGAGTGGACGGAAATCTAGCGAGTGAGGTGATTAGTGCGGAGCAAGCTTGAGTGAAACGAACATGTGGAGTGGAGCGAGATGGAGCGAGGCGCATCAATGAATAAATCTCAAGAGCAAGATGAAATACAACTAATAACAATAATGCTAGAAGTTGATGTCCATTACAAGCACAAGCATTTCATACGACAAGAAAAAGAGAGAAAATGCACAACCATGAGATTGAAGATCCACCGCAGTTGTTGGCCGGAGGTGCGGGTTGTCAATCCGCTTCCAAGCGCAGTCCGAGGAGGGCTTCCGGTACCACCGAGCTGTCACCTCGAGGGCCTGTAACTCCGTTCTCTAGGGGTGCTTCGTCTTCTTCCTAGGTGGAAAGCTCGGAGAAGAATGCTTCAATGGCCGGGAGGATCGCCGGAGGATGCGAAATGCTTCGGAATCACCGGAGAAGGTCCTCCCGTTGTATGGATGAAGGTGGAGGTGAATGGGACTTGCTGGAGGGCGAAACGGCGGACTGGCGAAGGTTCCGTAATGATGCTCTCGCCCTAATTCGCGGAACAGCGTATTTATAGCTTGCAGAATAAATAACGCGCACGACCACTGGCGCACGACCAGTGATCGTGCGCGACCAAGGTCAGCGCCCGTGCGTGAGCAACCTGCAAACCTGCATCAGAAAATCAGTAGTCGCGCACGATCAGCAGCGCACGATCAGTGATCGTGCGAGGCAAGGCTGATGATCGTGCGGAAATAGCCAGACAGACTTTTGCAAAATGGGTATGACTGCGCACGATCGGCGGCGCACGAGCAGTGGTCGTGTGCGGTATGGCAAGTGATCGTGCGGAAGGTTCAAGACAGAGTTTCACAAATGAGACTGGGCTGCGCACGATCAGTGATCGTGCGCCAGGAGGTCGATGGTCGTGCGTGGGTAAAAACGCACGACCACTGACTCCTTTGCCAAAAATAGTGAAACGCCTATCCCGAATGCCCTCACGATCCCCAAACCTGCAGGAAAACTGCACGGGGCATCGATCGCGGCAGCCACAGCAAACAGTGATAAACATAGCAAGAAAGTAAATGCACACAAGCATAGAAAATGGGCAATAAAGGTGCACAGGGCGTGGAAAACCATAGCGAAACAAAAGGAGTGCAAATGACGCTAAACGGTGTGCAAAGACAAGGAAGTAAGCCCAGATGAGTCCGAAAATAGGTATATAAAGAGGACTCATCAATTGTTGAAGAAGGTCCTTACGTGCCCATGACCATCTCCACTATAGATCCAACAAGGCAAGTTCCCAAGAAATTGATGGATCAAGATAAAGACGAGATTACACTTGTCTCCTTGGACAAGAAAGCTAAAAATATAATTACAAGTGCAGTCGATGACTCAATGCTGCAAAACCTGATCCACTGCTAGTCTGCTAAGGATATGTGGCAGTCTCTCGTCACTCTGATGGAAGGCATAAAAGAAGTGAGGGATGATAGAAGATCCCTATTGAATCAAGAGTTTGAAGCCTTCATACAAGGACCAAAGGATACCATTGCAGATACTTTTGAGAACTTTTTCAAGATAGTTAACGGCCTCAGAGTATAAGGCTGAGCCTTCACCAACGTAGAATTGAATGACAAGTTCCTAAGATCCTTAACCAAGGAATGGGACAACAAGGTCTGTGCCATCAGGGAATTCTGAAAGCAAGCTGAGACAGACCCTCAGATTTTCTTCGGGAAGTTGATGTCCTATGAGATTCAACTCAATATAAGGAAAGCTAAAGAAGAGAAGTGCAGGTCTGCATCTAAAGAGAAGTCTGTTGCTCTAAAGGCAGACACATCTAGGATGTCAAAGGCTAACTCTCCAGCCCCAGCACAAGAAGTTAGTGAAGAAGAAATCTTGGAGCAAAGTACCTCGGGATCAGACTTATCTGAAGGAGAGTTCTCCTTACTCTCACGACAGTTCAATAAATTCTTGAACAAGAAGAAGCAATGGAAAGGCAAAGATTCCCCTTACAGAAGATCACTACTTGATAGAGATCAACAAAGAAAGGGCTCAAGCAGCCATGACAGGTATGGTTCTAAACAGAACAAACATATTTCGACTGACATAGTTTGCTACTATTGTAACAAGCTAGGTCACGTCATAGCTGACTGCCCCCATAAGAAGAAGGAGGGTGGCAGGAGAGAAGAAAAGAAGTCATCGTACAATAAGAAGAGGACAGAGAAGAGCCTGATAGATAAGAAGTGCAAAAATCTTAGTGAATCCGACTCATCTAAGTCGAGTGAAGAAGAAGATGCATACTTTGGGCTTATGGCTCCATCAGAAGATGAACAAGATCCCCAGTTCACTGGGAAGGCAAACTATCACACTCCTCTTTCAGAATCTAAAGTCTCTGAGCATGATCATGAGGACAGCTCCTCTGATGATGAGTCTGAACTCATGACCCAATATAAATAGTTGATCAAGGCATACGACAAATGTCAAAAGGCCGTGAAAACTCAAATAAAAGAGATTTAGTATCTAAAGGCCATAGAAAGCTCTCTGAGAGAGGAAGTCGTTAAGATGCACTCACTCATAGAAGACTTAGATACTACGGTTGATGAGTTCAACAAGGCTATCATACACCATGATCTGAAGGATGAAATCATCAAGGGGTTGGAAGAATTACTAGAATCCTAAAAGAAACTTGTTGAAGGTTTCTCTAAGCCCAAGGTAGTTCTTCCTCTTGTTGCTAAGTTCTCTGCTCTGTCCAAGGGTGTTGGGCGAGGCCATGTAGAAGCTCCTAGTAAATCTTCTAGGAGAAATAAGGCTCAGAGAAGGAATAAGTCCTCCAAGAAGGCCTTGGCCAAATAAAAGGAGAAGGCCCCTCAAGATCAGACAATTTTTAAGAATGTCATATTTCCATCTAATTAGTTTGTTCTTGACTCATCCTACGACCACATGACTAGACCTACTTATGTATAGCCAAAGCCTCTTTACAAAGGATGGACTGGCCCCAGAAACTTTGGTGAGAGTGTCTTTAAGGCACCTTATGAAGAAGTCATTCTTAAGGACTATGGTCCTTTTGATCATGGTCATAACTTCAAGAAAGCACCAAAAGTAAAATCCATTGTGGAAAAGCCTGTGAAGGAGAAGAAATCATGTGATTGCCATCATCATGAAGCTTCTTGCTCCAAGAATTCTACCCTTGCTAGACCACCATCTCAGAAGGTCAAGCAGGAGTACCTAAGACAAAGATACAATAGGTTTGACTATTGGTGTTGTGGCAGAATTGGTCATTTTGCCATCAATTGTTGGTTTAATCCAAGGAATGTTGCAACTCCTCAGGTTGGCAACATGAGAATGACCACTAATAATGCTAATCCTTGTAGGGGGAGTGTTCTAACATGAGACAAAGGACCCTAACATGTTTGGGTTCCTAAGGCAAACTGATTATGATTGCAGGGATGTCCAAAGGCCACCAAAACGCCTATCTGGTATTTGGACAGTGGATGCTCTCGGCACATGACCGGGACAAGAAGCCTACTTAAAAATTATTCTCCAGTGTTGAACGGACCAAAGGTCCTCTTTAGAGGTTCAGACCGATGGATAACCAAAGGCTACGGTATGATCACTAACTGAAGTGTATCCTTTTCGGATGTAGCTTATGTCGAGAGATTAGAACACAATCTTATAATCATAAGCCAACTATGTGACAAAGGATACATAGTTGAATTCCATGCTGACAAGTGCTTGAAAAAGTCTGTTGATAATATGGAAACGATTCTTTCTAGCACTTGAAGCAGGAATATATTTTGTTTAAATTTTGTTTGTATAGACTCTTCTACACAACTGTGTCTTTTAGAAAAAGATAATGCGTCTCTTGCTTACCAATGGCACAAGAGGTTAACACATATTAATTTTAAAACTATTAATAAATTATTCTCCCTGAACTTAGTACGTGATGCCCCGAATGTCAAATACGTCAAAGATATACCTTATTATGCATGCGTAAAAGGCAAGCAAACAAGGGCTACCTTTAAAAGCATTATTGACAAAGATTCAAGTAGATGTCTCCATCTACTTCATATGGACTTGTTCGATTCACTACAAATTAGAAGCATGGGAGGTGAGGAATATACATTGGGTATTGTTGATGAATACTCGCGCTTTGCGTGGGTGTTATTTCTGAAACACAAGTCAGATAGTTTTGATTTCTTTACAAATTTTGTTAGGCAGATCCAGAATGAATACAACTATTCCGTACTAAATGTTAGAAGTGACAATGGAACTGAATTCAAGTCTGGGGCCATGACAGAATTCTGTGAAATCCTAGGTATATTTCATGAGTATTCCTCTCCTCACACTCCACAGGAAAATGTAGTAGCTGAGAAAAGGAACAGAACACTCATTGAGTCCTGCAGGACTATGTTGAGTGATGCTTCTCTACCAGAGTACTTCTGGGCTGAAGCCATCAATACTGTATGCCACGTGCAAAATCGGGCACTTATGAGTCCAAATATTACACTGATTTTTGGACTCATCTCGGCCAGTTTTATAGTCTTAGCACGTCACTTCAGTGCTATAACCGCTTATATTCGTTTATCTGCCTATTTCATGATTAAGTACACTTTAGGCCTGTTTTCTGTGTGCTTTAGATGTTTTTATGTTTACATTGTTTTAATTGTTCTCTCGCCGTGTCTTGAGAATATTGTGCTCACTTTTAGTGGCCTTTTTTCCTCTTCTGCTGGTGCATGGGTCGTGTGCGTGCTCAGGAACCACTCGGGAGACCCCGACGATACAGGAACACTGCGCACGATCACTGGACTCATCATGCACGACAACTAATCGTGCACAATTGAACGTACGCATTACATTCTCCTTTTCCCCAGTTCTGCCTTGGCGATCGCACGATCACTGGACCAATTATGCACGACCATTGGTTGTGCACTGGTGATCGTGCGCTTTGTCCTCTTCATTATCCTTATTCTACAAGGGTAATCACACGAGCAATGGACATTGCATGCATGACCACCGGTCGTACGCCACTGCTCGTGCGCGTTTCCCTCATATTTTCTGCAGTTCTGTCTTAGGCAATCGCACGATCAGTGGATTCAGTTTGCATGACCACCGGTCGTGCACCACTGATCGTGCGCATATTTGCTGATGTTTCTATCCACGTTGCAGGTTTAATTGGAAATTACGCACGATCATCGACCGATAGTGCGCACGACCAATTGTCGTCCGCCACTGATCGTGTGCTCTGCCTGTTTTGCCTCCGTATTTAAGGGCCTGCTCTGCGATTTAGGTCAACGCTGGTAATTTCTGCGATCAGAGAGTGCGCGGGAAGTGTCGTTCTACTTCTCCAGCTGCTCATGCCACCTCCACCTTCATCCCTTCCATAGGGAGTCCGTAGCCATTGATTCCGAAGCTTTCCAAACCTTCCGGCGAAGCTCCCAACCATTGATGACCTCAACTCAAAGATTTCCACCAGAGTTGGAAAAGAAGATGACCTAAAGAACGTAGTCAAAGGCCATCGAGGTCACAGCTCGTTGGTACTGGAAGCCTCCTCGGACTGAGCTTGGAAGCGGATTGACAACTCGTTATTCCAGCCACGACCTGCGGTGGACCTTCACCCTCTAGTGGTTTACTCCTCTTCCCCTTTCTTCGTTGTATAGAATGATTTGTTATTGTAATGAACAACATTTTCTACTCTATATCTAATTGGATGTTTGTAGTTTTCATTTTCTTTTTAGTTTTGTGTTGTAAAGGTGCCTCGCCCACTCCACATCCACTCCATACCCTTGTTTCACCCGATTGCACTCCGCACAAGAACACTTCCATCTATTAGCTTTCCGTCCACTCGCCCAACCGAAGTTTGGCATCGCGGCCGATACACTCACCTCACATTACGAAGTGGTGACTTCGACCCGCATAGTCTTTATTAGTTTATTAGATAAAGAAACCACAATCTCACAAGCCCCCTTTTTAATCTTTTCTAAGTATAACCATCATAACAATATTTTCTGAACTGTCGCCGCTCTATGATAATTGCATTCCTCAAGAGACCGACACACGGGGATTTATTCCCAAATTTTATTAGTTGTGCGACTGGTGCGCTTGCCGATTTCCACGCATCAAGTTTTTGGCGCCGTTGCCGGGGAATGCAACAATAAAGCGACTAAGGATGACTGAAAATAATGTTATAAGAGTTAGTGCTTTTGACGGTTGTTTCCTTGTATAGTTTGCCGCAGTGAATGCTGGGTCGAGCCACAAGATCTTTTAGCCTATGACCCAGAGATCGAACGTACTATCTTAGCCCAAAGACACGCCGCAGCCATCACTTTAGCCCCAATTGGAGACCAGCTGAATATCGATGCCGGCAACTGAGTTGGATTGATACCTCCTTGCGACCGAAATGGCGACGAAAATGAAGTTAACCCTCCCTAGGTCTGCATCATGAGGGATTACACTACACCTACCATCGGGAGCTTATGACCCGGTTTCGGACCTGCTATCACCAACCAACAGTTCGATATTAAACCAACTATCTAGAATATCATTCAGAACAACGCTCAGTTCTCAGGAATGGCCACTAAAGATGCCAATCTTCACCTGGCGGAATTCTCCGAAATTTGCGCCATGTTCCGCTACGCTGGAATCCCGGATTAAATAGTCAAGCTCTGCCTCTTCCGTTTTTCACAAAGAGACAAAGCCAAGACGTGGCTTCACTCCTTCCACCAGGAACAGCCACCACCGGGGAGGCTTTGACAAAAAAATTCCTAGCTAAGTTGCACCTGATAGATAAAATTGTGAGCATGAGGCGAGCAATAGACAACTTCTGGCAAGCCAATCAAGAAATTTTAGTCGAAGTTTGGGAGCATTTCAACGAGCTGCTGAGGATGTGCCCTAATAATGGATTCCAAACTTGGAACCTCGTCGAAATTTTCTACTTCGCTATTAAACCCCACAACCGAGCCATGATCGATTTCGCCTCCGGAGGAACAATCATGAACCTTGCACAAGAAGATTCACTGATAATCTTACAAGACACCCCCACCAACAGCGCTTACTGGACCATTACAAGAAACATCCCACGAAGCACAAGCGGAGTATTCTCCGTGGATATCTCCATACCCGTCGCCGCCGCCCAGTGATGGCAATCTCATGCCAAGGTTGCGGAAGCACTGACAACCACAGCTTTGAATGCCTAGGAGTTGAGGTACCAGACGAATCTTCTTTTCTGAATGAGTCAGTTAATTTTGTACCTAGTCAAAATAGGGGAGTGCCTTACGGAAACACAAACAACCCGGGGGTAAGAAACCACCCCAATTTTTCTTAGAATTCAAACGCATCTGGCCAAAGATGGCAATCGGGGCAGCATCAAAATGATGTGTAGGCCTCTGGAAGCCAACCGCGGCCTCCTCAACCAAATTATTCCCAAGGGCCCCCCGCCATAAAAAAAATTTCTTCAGAAGAGATGACAAATCAAGCCGCCTCGATTCGCAAACTGGAGGCACAATTGGGCTAATTGGCCCTAGTTGTCTCTGAGCGCACCCAAGGCACCTTACCTAGTAACACCTAAAAGAACCCACATGAAAAAGGTAAAAGCCTTGGGGAGGAAAATTTGGGAAAAAGAAACAAACTCGTCATCAATTATAAAATAATCAACTTCAAAACCCCCGCATTATGCGACTCCGGGGCGTCCAGCAACATCCTCACCCTATAAGATGTTGCGAAGATGCACCTACAAGTCGACACTAAAAATCAGAAGTCGCTTATCTTATTGAATGGCAATTTGGTTTACACCGAGGGAGGTGTACGGGAAGTCGAAATCGAGGTAAATGGAAAAGCATAACTACTGACTTCCAGGTTTTGGGACCAAGGGAAAATAACTCTAGTCTTATATTAGGAGTCCCATTCCTGACGGCCAATTTTTGGAGTGTCAGAGATACCAAGATAGATTCAGCACTCCCAACAATGGAAGAAGCACATCCGGAATAGAAGACAAATAAAGAACTCTCCTAGGAGATAGATTAGAATCAAGAGCTATTGGTCAAAGAGGAGACCAACTGCGCCAATGCCACGACTGCCTTTCTACTTCCCGCCAACTCTTTTTTTGAGCATGGCAAACCGAGTTTTATCCGGGAGATATCCCTAGACACTCATTTGTATAATACTGCTGATAACTCTGTTAAGTGATCCTTAGCTTGGGCAGATCCGGTCGCTGTCACAGTGCCAGACAGGACGTTACCAACCATAAAAATATGAAAACAAATAGACTACATCCATTGGAAGTCTCCCACGGTGGAGAAACTGAAAGAGGCAAAGCATTTACGCGACGAGCGCTACGCTGCCTTCCGGCGCGAGGAAGCACACAATCGGAGTAAGGGGAAATCCCCTTCCCCCGACACAAGAAGACAATTTGTCATCCCCTCGCACCCTACCGGAGAGACTTACAATAAATCCGCTTATAGCTCATTGCAACACCATCATTCCACTTACCCTCCTCTTTCCGTTTTCTCACTGCGTATGGAACTCTGGTTTGCTCTATTTTATTTCTTTCTTTTCAAGCTGCAAAGAACACTTTATTATAACTGCTAATACAAGTATTTGGTCCACCTTAAGGACGGTAAACAAAAGGGCTTTCGGCAGACAACCCATGTTGGACCATTTGGTCTTGTGCTCTGTTTTGAGCTTATATATATATATATATATATATATATATATATATATATACAAGCAGTCGTGCACGGGGGACCCCGTGCGGGCAACATTCGTCGTAGGTGCGATATTCGTCGAGGGGGCTACATTTGTCGCGGGTGCGACATTCTTCAAGGGGGCGGCATTTATCGTGGGGGCGGCATTTGTCGAGGGGGCGACATTCGTCGTGGGTGCGACATTTGTCGATGGGGCAACATTCATCTTTGGTGCGACATTTATCGAGGGGGCCACATTCGTCGTGGGTGCGACATTTATCGTGGGTGCGACATTTGTTGAGGGGGAGACATTCGTCGTGGGTGCGACATTTGTCGTGGGAGCATCATTTGATAATGTTGTAACATTTGTCGTGGTGGAGACATTCGTCGTGGTGGCGACATTCGTCGTGGGGGCGATATTCGGCGGGAGCGACATTTGGCGGGGGCGACATTCGGTAGGGCCGACATTTGTCGCGGGGGCGACAATTGTCGCGGGGCGACAATTGTCACAAGGGAGACATTGGTCGTGGGGGCAACATTGGTCATGCCCGGCCAAGCGCGACCGTACCAGGCCATCGAGGGAAATTACTAATCGCCTTGGAATTATTATTGATATTGACATTATTTCTAAGAATGTTTGATGAAGTACCACTTGGTTAAAGTAAACTAATCAATTTAATTCCATACAGGGTATACGGGGCAACGCCCCTACGACCAAGCGCGACCGCACCGGGCCCGCGAGGGAAATTACTTACCTAAATTTGTCTTATATTTTTTTGTGTCTTCATGAAATGCTTGTGCTCACTTCCATGTGTTTGTAATAGCGAGAACATGAAGCTAAAATTTTGCAAACATGGAGCTAAAATCACATCTAAAATTATGTAAAAAAACATAAGATGCAGGAATAATATAAGCTGCAGGAGGAGGAAAAAATATTTACAACCAGCCACAAATTTTTTTGTGGTCTGATTCAAGCCATTGCAAGAAAAAAATAACAAACAGCATGGTTGCAATTTATTTAGTATCAATTGAGTTGCTTAGTTGTGTGCTTAATTTCTAACAACATGGTAAAAGTTTTAATAGCCTAGCTTCTAACAGCATGGTAAAAAAATAACATCCAGCATGCTAAAATGTTGCAAACGTGGAGCTTAAATCAAAATGGAGATAAAATCAAAATGGAGCTAAAATGTTGCAAACGTCGAAGGAGGGCAAAGCTTGCTGAAGTGAGAAATCTTAACATCCTAACCATTTGTTAACTTTAAACTATTACTTAGAGCTTAAGTAGTGGTAAGACTCTAAGGCTCGATGTTGAATGACAGGTGAGATAAAGCTTTAGCCGCTGGAAAACAGCAAGTAGAAATGACATCTCAAGCTTTGAAACCATCAGAGAAAAAAATGATATTATTTTGTAATAAATCTAAGCAGAGAAAATACTAATTGGACATGAAACTCCAAGCAATAAATGCAAAACAACCAACATATGGTAAAAGAGGTTGAAGATACCAAAGAGGAAGCTAAAATAATCTACAACACCACGATGGGAATAAAACATTTGTTCAGAAAACACGAAAATCACATGAAAAATCTACCAGATGCATTTGGCTTTAATACCATCCTGTAAACTAAAAAAGAAAAAAAGGACCAATGATGATGATGAGGGGAATAGAAGATCAATTCGGAATCATATAAAGAAGGTATCTTTTAAACCACATGAAAAATCTCAAATGATCAAGTTATAAAAGAGTATGAGTTCTCATCTTCTAATCTGATTAGAGTGGTATGCCAAAAACCTTCTAATCTGATCAGAGTGGTATGCAAAATACCTGCTATAAGGTGTTGGAATTTTGAAATGATAATAAAATGGAATTGGAGAGTGAAACAATTTACCAAGAGAATAAAATTGATGTGTTGAAGCCCAAGACTTAATAAAAATGGATCTGGAGAGAGAAATATGGCATTGCAAAAAATGACTCTAACCATGCTTAACAAAAGCAATCTTACCAAAAGTACCCACAAAAAAACTGAATAGGTTTTATTTAAAGGTTAGATAAACTAAGGAAATTAGAGGTCAAGTTATCCATTAGAAAAAACCAAGAGATAAAATATTTTCATACGTTAATTCAGAGCATTTCCAAAAATGGCTTTCAGCAAACATTGAGCAGAAAAACAATTTAAGATAATCTTGAGTTAGCATACTTGATGCTTAAAAAATTGATGCTAACATGTGGTTAAGGAAACTATGGAAATTAGAGGCCAAGTTAGCCATTTGATGATCTCAATAGGAGGAAATAAATTAATGCTTAAACAAATTTAGGAAAGCAGAGCCAAGTGAAGCAGAGATAAAAATATAAAATAGTACTTAACATGGAAACTATATTATACTGACCTAGAGTGCTAGCTGCTGGGAAGAGAAGCGGTGCCTTGGATGATTAAAAGCTCGCAAGAGAAGATAAAGCAATAGTGGAGGAGGATCCTAAAATAGGGAAACTATGAAGAAATTGATTCCCCCAAATTAAAAAAAATTACTACAGAGTAAGGACTGGAGCTCGCACACCTTCAAACATGGACGATAGGCAAAGTAAGGAGAAAGAGCTGCTATGAAGGATACACATACTAAGGGAAGTTTTGTTAGGTTAGGATGTTTAATGCAGCGACAAAGTAACAATGGAGAAGGTGCTTACTTGCGGAGGTCGAGATGGAGACACTGTCGGAATGAAAGAAGACTACGGTAGCAGTAGATGATTGAAAAGGAGTCTCTGTCGAGGGATATATGTTGCTTCGTGGAGTGATCGAAGAGGGAGCAGGAGGCTTGCTTTGTCAAAGGGATAGGCGCTGCTCTCGGCGGGCAGAAGTCGAGGAACTAAAATAGTAGGAGAGAGACTTGTCGTGTTGGAGTGACAGTACAGTGCAGGGATGGAGAAAGCAGGGAGCAGGAGGCTTGCTTACTGGCGGAGGCAACCTTACTGCCTGGTTGCTTTCAGCGAGAGGTCATATCGAGCATATGTGAAAAGTCGGGAGAAAGGTGATCATTATTTTGGAGGGAGAAACACACGGGAAATGGTAAAGGACAAAAAACCAATGATTTTAAAATAAAGAACTGGTTTTTGAGGGTATTTTGGTCTGCAAAAAGTTACACCATGGTCATTTTTCTCTTTGCAGGCGGGTCAGTAGCTGCAACTGGGAAATGACAAAAATACCTGGAATGGGGATTGAAAGAGGGGGGTTTTGAGGGTATATTTGTCCGCTGAATGTTACACCAAGGCTGGTTTCCTCCTTGCTTATAGTATAAAGATATATATATATATGTCCATCTTTTATTTTGCGTACATATTTAAATCGCGGGTGCAAGAATTTTTGAGGCGCGGCAACTTGGCCGCACTTGGATATCTCATCGCATGACCGGTATACTCAATTTCGATCATAGGTACTTCTTCCCCAAGCCCTTTTTTTTGTTTACATGTTTTACTTTTTTGTATTGTCATATTTTAGTCTAGGGGTAGAGTTGTCTGTGATCACTACACATCACAGTTTATTGAATACTCATCTGGATTTATTTATTTCATGATCACAACCGCACACACTGAATCACCCACATGAGTGCGCACTTAACAACGCGCGCGGCTCAAGTCAAATGTATTACTTTTGTGTAAACTCTAAAAAGTGGTGCTGACTTAGGATTTTGTGATCTAGTAGTTCGAAACTCATGCAGTGCTCCTAATCGAGTACTCATGATTTGCGTATAAATAGTATAGGATTACTTTTTCTTCATGCTCGTACACTTAAATTTATTCTACAAAAGTAAATTATGTTTGTGCTACTTAAAATTGTAGAATCTGGAGTAATCGAACGGTAGTGTAGAGATGAGTGTAGCCGTAACTAGACTCATATTGCTCGAGTCGGGGGGAACGATAGTCTTTTTCGGTGACTGAGAACTTGCCCCAAGCTACTCTCGAAGCATTGGTGCCCGGTTAGTCGAGTGTGAGCATGAGGTAGGCCATCATTTTGGCTAGTTTGAGCCTTTTTGTACCTAGTCCTAGCAGCTGACCCTTGCAAGCCAAATTTGCGCCTACCCTCCTTTTGTTTTAACTCCACCTATATTCACCAAAGCCTATAGGCCAACCATCTTATCGCAACCAAAACCTTGAGATTGATTGAATTCAAAAATTTGATATGTTGTGATATGTGGGATTCATGTGATGTGGAGATGAATTCATGAATTGTTAATTGTTAGATTTGGGGATTGCTGAATGAAAAAGAAAAGAAAAATGAAAAAGAAAAAGATGAATAAAAAAGAAAAATAAAATAAAATCTAAAAGTATTACATGGAGAATTGCAATCCCCATCTTGTGTGTTAGTTTTTGGTCAGGATAGGCTGTGTGCATACCCGGTTTTCAGCCAAGTCCTGGGGTTTATTACACATGCATTTCTTAGTGGCTATATGGGTTTAGCTCGTGTTTGCTCTCTATGGTTGCGTAAAGCCTCCATGTTTATCATTGACTACCACACCTAAACCTTAGCCCCATTCAAACCTACAAGTCCTGCTGATTCACATTTGAGTCTACTTAGAATCGTGGAGAGAGTGTGAAAGGGCAAGCTTATGGTTCCCGACATTGCTTGATTTCTTTGGAGGTGATCACGAGCCTCGGTCTTGGGCAATGCTCACCTTAGTGGCCTGTCTACTTTATCCATACACATGACCGAACGACTCTCCAGAATTCTAATTTTAAGTAGACACATTATTTATTTACCTCTGTCGAATAATTTAAGCTCCATAGTATAATTAAAAAGATTTTCTATTCTATTTTCTATGCGCATGATGTATTTGATTTCTCGTCCTACTTTATTTTGAAGTTTCTAAGCCAGCTAGCTAGTTTTACAGTCCACGGAGTAATGATTTGCGCAGGATACCAAATATGTAAGTCTGTGGGTATGATGATTCCAAATGTTATACTGATTTTTGGACTCATCTAGGCCAATTTTATCTTCTTAGCACTGCACTTGAGAGCTATGACCGCTTATATTCGTTTATCTGCCTATTTTATGATTAAGTGCACTTTAGGTCCGTTTTATGTGTGCTTTAGATGTTTCTGTGTTTTCGTTATTTTACTTGTTCTCTCGCCGTGTCTTCAAAATGTGGTGTAAACTTTTAGTGGCCTTTCTGCCTCTTCTGCTGGTGCATGGGTCGTGTGTGTGCTCCGGAACCGCTCGGGAGACCCCGACGATAAAGGAACACACCGCATTACATTCTGCTTTTCCCCAGTTCTGTCTTGACGATCGCACGATCACTGGACCTATTGCACACGACCATTGATCGTGCGCCGGTGATCATGCGCTTTGTCCTCTTCATTTTCCTTATTCTGCCTGGGTAATCGCACGAGCACTGGACATTTTGCGCATGACCATCAGTCGTGGCCCATTGCTCGTGCGCGTTTACCTCATGTTTTTTGCAGTTCTTTCTTAGCCAATCGCACGATTAGAGGATTCTGTGCGCACGACCACCGGTCGTGCGCCACTGATCGTGCTCATATTTGTTGGTTTTTCTATCCATGTTGTAGGTTTAATTGGAAAATGTGCATGATCATCAACCGATAGTGCGCACGACCACTGGTCGTGCGCCACTGATCTTGCGCTCTGCTTATTTTGCCTCAGTATTTAAGCGTCTGCTCCGCGATTTAGGTCAACGCTGGTAATTTCTGCGATCGGATAGTGCGCGGGATGTGTTGTTCTACTTCTCAAACTGCTCCAGTCACCTCCACCTTCATCCCTTCCATCTGGAGTCCGTAGACGTTGATTCCGAAGCTTTCCAAACCCTCTGGCGAAGCTCCCGGCCATTGATGACCTCAACTCCAAGCTTTCAACTAGAGTTGGAGAAGAAGATGACCTAGAGAAAGGGCTCAAAGGCCTTCGAGTTGACAGCTCATTGGTACCGGAATCCTCCTCGGACTGAGCCCAGAAGCGGATTGACAACTCGCTATTCCGCCCACGACCTGCGATGGACCTTCAACCTCTAGTGGTTTACTCCTCTTCCCCTTTCGTCGTTGTATGGAAAGATTTGATATTGTAATGAACTACATTTTATACTCTATATCTAATTGGATGTTTGTTGTTTTCATTTTATTTTGAGTTGTGTGTTGTGAATGCGCCTCGCCCACTCCACATCCACTCCATACCCTTGTTTCACTCGATTGCACTCCGCACAAGAACATTTCCATCCATTAGCTTTCCGTCCACTCGCCCAACCGAAGTTCGGCATCGCGGCTGATACACTCACATCACCTTGCGAAGCGGTGCCTTCGACCTGCATAGTCTTAATTAGTTTATTAGATCAAGAAACCACAATCTCACAATCCCCCTTTTAATATTTTCTAAGTATAACCCTCATAATAATTTTTTCTAAACTGTCGCCGCTCTAAGCTAATTGCATTCCTCAAGAGACCGACACTCGGGGATTTATTCCCAAATTTTATTAATTATACGACCGGTGCGCTTGTCGATTTCCATTCATCAGGCACTCATAAATAAAAATCATGATAAGACACCTTACGAACTTCTAAAGGGCAGGAAATCAACTGTTTCATATTTTAGAATTTTTGGCTGTAAATGCTTCGTTCTTAACAATGGTAAGTATTATACTAGCATGTTCAGTGAGAAAAGTTTTGAAGGTATTTTTGTAGGTTATAATAGCAATAGTAAGGCATGCAGGATTTTCAATAGAAAAACTCTAGTTGTAGATGAATCCATATATGTTCTATTTGATGAGACAAGCTTGGTACAAAGCAAATTGTCTAGTGTGCTTGTTGTAGATGCAGGTACAAAGTTGAAAGAAATCAGCTTGGGTGAACCGACTGAAGGTGAAAGAGAAGAGTTCATCAAGATCACTACTCCAACCCCAATTGGAGAGGTAGACGATCAAGATGAAGAAACCATCTAAGTTGATGAAGTCACTCCAGTGGCTGAATAAGTTCCAGATGCTAGGAATCTAGAGCTCAGACATCTGAAGGATCATCTGTTGGACCAAATCATAGGAGATCCCCGGGACGGTGTCAGAACTCCTCGAGTTACAACTAACGAGAATCGATATTTAAGTTTTCTCTCACAGGTTGAACCAAAGAAGTTTGAGGAAGCAAACTCAGACGCATCATGGATCTTGGCCGTGGAAGAAGAACTGAACCAATTCAAGCGCTGCAAAGTTTGGAAGCTAGTTCCAAGACCCAAAGGTAAGAATGTCATCGGGACAAAGTGGGTTTACAGGAACAAGTTGCATGAGGATGGGACCATAAAAAAGAACAAGGCCAGACTCGTCGCCAAAGGATATCGTCAAGAAGAAGGAATCCACTTCGACAAAACATATGCTCCAATGGAAAGGCTGGAGGCCATCAAACTATTTCTGGCTTATGCTGCACTGAAGGGCTTTACTGTCTATCAAATGAACTTGAAGTTCTCCTTCCTTAATGGTGACACAAAGGAAGAAGTGTATGTGGAACAGCCCCAAGGTTTTATTGATTCTATCTTTCCTAATTTTGCTTACTTATTATCGAAAGCGCTATATGGTTTGAAACTAGCTTCTCGAGTGTGGTACGAAACGTTGTCTAGCTTTCTCCTCAAGAACATGTTCACAAGGGGAAAGATAGATAAGGCATTATTTCCTGGGAAATTAAAGTCAAGATTTTGCAAGTACAAATCTATGTCGACGACATCATTTTTGGTTCTACAGATGACAACCTCTACAAAAGGTTTTCTAAATTTATGCTTGGGAAGTTTGAAATGAGTTGTATGGGAGAGCTGAAGTACTTCTTAGGACTTCAGGTGAAACAATCTGAAGATGGAATTTTCATCTCACAGATTAAGTTAACGAAGGAGTTGATAAAGACATTCAGAATGGATAGTGAAACCTCTATGAGCACTCCAATGGGCTCAGCTATGTCTTAGACAAGGATGAAAAAGGGAAACTGATGGGTAAAAATCGTCGCACGGACTACAATCCAAATAGGCAAGTGTACCTATCGTTTTATTGTATAGTGATATAAATAAATCAAGATCCAATTTAAACACGGGGCTGTCAGGTACTATTACTCATAACGACTATATTATCCTACCGAACGATTGATGAAAATTAAAATTAAAGATAATTTTTGAAACAAAAACTTATGATAAAAAGCTAGCATTCGATCAAGGATTCACTATGAAATGAGACGAGAAGTATAAAAATATAGATTTAAATTGGTACACTAAACTCGACCGTGACGAATCCGATTATAGGAAGTAATCTCGCTAGAGCATTAAATCCCCTAACTTATAGACGTTTTGACCAAAATCTCATTACAAGTAAAAATGGCCTAAAATCGAATTACCGAAGTGATCCGTACTATTGGATTTGTCTCCAATCCAGAGGATTTACGTCATCCTATCTATAGGGTTGTGTTAAACTCCTTCCTTCTTTGAGTGATCTTTCAAATCAACGAGTCTCTCAACTTCTATGAAATGAGATCAAAAGCCTACTACCGTATACCGGAAATATGGAGTCGACACGAGAAAAATCAAAGAAGGATCAATAATAATTTTAAAAAAATAAAACTTAAAAAAATAAAGGAAAACCTCATCTCAATTCATGGATCCTAACGATCGAATGCTAAGGGAAATTAGCAAGGAATAGTTGAAAAGGAGAAAAAATTAAGATGAAGAAAATTCATATTCATTGATTAGATAAAAGGGAAAGTACACAATAATAAATAAAAAACTCAATGTTATTCTACTATACAAAAGGGAATTACAACAAAGAAAAGAACTATAACAACAATGAAGAAAAGTACTTGCACTAGACTAGCTATCTCACTTGCTCCCTCTCCAATCCAACCTTCCAAATGCATGAGACAGGGGTTCCTTTAATAAGTGAGGAGGAGGATCTAGAATGAAGGGAATATGAAGGGAGCAATGGTGTGTGGCCGGCTATGTAAGGGGGAGATGCATGCATGACATTTATGAGGGGAAAGATAATAGGCTAAAAGCAATGTATTTTATTTAAGGGGAATAAAATAGAAAATATAAAATAGAGATAGGGGGAAATGAATGAGTTTAAATGATATTAAGAGAGGGGATGAATGTGGGATAAAGAGGGAAAAAGAGGAGGGCCGACCATGAGAGGGTTGCAAGGTGCATGCATGTGAAAGTTATTGAGGAGGAGAGAGAAGACATGAGGTGGCCGACTATGCATAGATAAGTGGGATGTTTTGTCTTAGGCTTTGATGAGGGCTCAGGTTGGCTAGGAGAGCTTCTCAGGTAGCATGTGGGCTGCATATAATAGGTTGGGCTGCTCCAAGTAGGCCGCACCATGACTTGAGGGCTCGGGTTGGTCTTCATTATTGAGGGCTCGGGTAGCATGTGACTAGATGCACTTGAAAGGTTGAGTTGGCCTTGATTATTGAACTTGAGCCTATAAATAAAGCAAATTAAAACTAAATAACATTAGTCAATTTTTTATAACATAACAAAGATAAACATAAAGCATAGAACATAAAATAGTAAAAGTGAAAATACATAAAACATATAAATAAAACTATGAATTTTTATATCATAACATAACAAAACTTTAAACTAAAATAACAATATAACAAGCATATAAATACATAAAACTATAATAAAACCTAAGAATTATGAATACTAAACTACCCCAAAAGGGATGACTAAAACTAGTCATCAAATTCCCCCATGCTATAGTTTTTACTTGCCCTCAATCAAATGAAGATGAAAATTAGGGAAGAGGAATTAAAAGCAAACAAGCAAATTTAGGTTTCATAGATTCAGAAAACCAAAACATAAAAAATTAAACTATCCTAATTTCTAAGTTATCAACTAGTGGGGTGAGAAGTGCACAATAGAAAACTTTAAAATGGAAACCTAAAAATTTCATTAGAACATAAAGAAGAATTAATCATTTCTAATTTCCTAAAACAAGGCATCCAAAATATATGAAAATAAGAAAGAAAAGAGTAGAAATTCTAAATAAACGACACAATGACGAACTATTAGGTTGCTAGATTAACGATTAACCCTAAATCACCTCAAGATAACCTCCAAAGAAATCCATCAATGATGGTGGCCATAGGCTTGTCCGTTCACACTATCTCCACTACGCGAATTCACGTATAAAGATAAAAAGGACTTCATTAGGCGTAAAGACTTGGCTTTGGTAAATGATTAGGAATAGAAGTTCAAGGATAAAATTGGTGGGTAAATCACACAAAACCAAGGGTGAGCTCAAAATTAAATAAAAATGATGAAAATGAGAAATGACAAGCAAGTCATTTCTCTAGTTCAAACTACAAAACAAGGCCATGAAACTTTTTTTCTTTTCAAAATTTGGCAACAAATAAACTTTTTCTCTCTCTTTTTTTTCTTTTTTTGATTTGATAATAATTTTTTTTTCTTTCATAAAAGAGAGCTCCAAATGCAAACTAATAATTTTCCTTTTCATTTTCAAAGATAATAACCCTTCACAAACATAATATTTAAGCTCAAAGTTTAGTGTGAAATAGGAAAGGCATTTTGTCTTTGGTGAAATAATGAAATGAAAGGTGGTGCTAAAAACAAAGAAACATGGAAAAAGGCCAAAAAATTATTTTGCAACGGTGAAATTTTTTTGGTGGGCAAAAAGGCTCAAACGGGTCAAAGGGTGGCCTAAATCATTTCTAAAGTACGTGAAAGATGGCTCAAATGCTTCGAGATTAGCAAGGTAAGAGTTCTAGACACCAAGAAAATATTACCCCACAAATGAAAAAGAGATAACATTACCTAGCAACCATTCGTACGCAACTAACCGAATAAAAAGAAACAACTACAAATTTCTAACTTACAACGTAAAAAACAGATGCCTATATTTAAGAACAAGAAAATAGTAAAACTAAGCTATGTAAGAATGAAAAATTTAGAAAACCAATTCACGTAAATCTACATAGAACTACAAAACGGCACGAGCCTAAACATCACTAGAAGAAACATAAAACTAAAGATAGAAAATAAATTTTGATTTTGTTTTACAAATAGATTTTAGCAATTTTTTTATTTTGATTTTACAATTTTTTTGGGTTTTGTAATAGTTAAAGAGAAAGTAGTACTAAAGAAGCTTAATAAAACTATACGAATTTTTTTGTTGTTTTTGTAGAAATTTAAAACTTTTTTTTTAGAAATGAAAGAAGAAAGAAAACAACTAAACCCTCCCCCTTGCTTGGATTTTTCATCGCCCTCAATGAAAAAGAAAAACAAAAAAGAAAAAGGAAGAAGAAAAGGGAAGAAGAAAAGGGAGGGGGGATGCAATAAAGTAAATACTTAAAAAAGTGACTTCCCCGAATTCGTAAGGCCGAATGCAGATGTCGCTCCCCCATGCTTGAGCTTGACACAGACTCAAGCCTAAGGAAGAGAGGAAAGGGTGGAGCCAAACGAACTGTCAGGGGAATTATTCTTGCAAAACAAAAGAAGTAAACAAAAAGAAAGAACAAAAAGTGATAAGCAAGGGGTGCCTCCCAAGAGCGCTCTTTGTTTAATATCGTCTGAGCCTTACGTTATTGGTTAGCTAAATGAAAAATAAAAACTAAAGTGAAGAGGTAACTCCCTAAGTATGCGCTTAGGAGAGTAAATCAAAAAAGATAAAAATTGAAGAATTGCACCGACATGCAGTGGAATATTCAAGGGAATCATGCCCGAAAATGAACGGACGTAGTTATAGAAGAACTCTGATGTATGTAAAATAGGAAAGAAGGGGTTGTTAAAAGAAGAAGAAGAGAAAGAAGAAGAAATAGAAAGAGGAATAAAAGAAGTAGAAAAAGAAATTTCATCAACAGAAATTTCACAAGGAGAAGGAGAGACTTGTGAAATTTCGGGAGAAGATGGGGTAGAGAGGATTAAAAAAGAATTATCTAAATAAAAGAAGAAGAAGAAAATGACTTGCTAAAACTAGAAAAAGTTGGAACAGTTAAAGTTTGAAGCGAAATGAAATCACAAACGTCTTCAGAAAAAGGAAGAGAATGATGAGACGTCTTGTCATCCTCAAAAGGTAAGGAGAACGCTGGAGTATACATAGGGGTGTCATCCAAAGGAGGAAGGAAACAATCCGGAATATCCGAATAATTATCCTCCTCGAGAGGAAAAAGACAAGCCAGGATATCCGGTGACACATTAAAAGATAAAATTGGAGGAGACGGAGAAGAAGACGAAGAAAATGAAGCGGCCTCACGAGAAAAATAATCGATAATGGTCTTGAAATGCGAATCAATATTATCAATAGAAGTTTGCAATTCTAGATACCCATTATCGATAGAATTAAAATTTGGAAGCGCGGGGCTTTGCGGGGCAAAATCATAAGAAAAATAAGACGGGTTCCCCATCTCCCAAGTAGGATAAAAATTAGAGTAAGAGTCAAATTAGCCACTTTGACCTGCTTTAGAAAATATAAATCAAAAGAGGGAGGGGTTCCCGAAAGACATGCAAAATTAAAATGGTTGAGCGATCCAAAAAAAGCGCAAAAAGATAATGATTCCATAAAAAAAACTGTTACTAAAAAGAAAAAAAATATTTAGATTTTTGTTTTTTTTTTCTTTGAATTTTCGTAGAAGTAATAAACTCGGTGCTTTCGTAATATTGCGAAAAATAGTCCCTGGCAACGACGCCAAATAATTGATGTGTAAAAATTGTCTCACGGACTACAATCCGAATAGGCAAGTGTACCTATCATTTTATAGTATAGTGATATAAATAAATCAAGGCCGTATTTAAACACGGGGCTGTCAAGTACTATTACTCACAACGACTCTATTATCCTACCAAATGTTTGATGAAAATTAAAACTAAAGATAATTTTTGAAACTAAAACTTATGATAAAAAGCTAGCATTCGATCAATGATTCACTATGAAATGAGACGAGAAGTATAAAAATATAGATTTAAATTTGCAAACTAAACTCAAACGTGACGGATCCGATTATAGGAAGTAATCTCGCTAGAGCATTAAATCCCTTACCTTATAGACGTTTTGACCGAAATCTCTTTACAAGTCAAAATGCCCTAAAGTCGCATTATCGAAGTGATCCGTACTATTGGATTTGACTCCAATCCGGAGGATTTACGTCATCATATCTCTAGGGTTGCGTTCAACTCCTTCTTTCTTTGAGTGATCTTTCAAATCAACGTGTCTCTCGACTTCTATGAAATGAGATCAAATGCCTACTACCGTATACCGAAAATACGGAGTCGATATGAGAAAAACAAAGAAGGATCGAAAATAATTTAAAAAAAAGGAAAACCTCATCTCAATTCATGGATCCTCATGATCGAATGCTAAGGGAAATTAGCTAAGCATAGTTGAAAAGGAGACAAAATTAAGATGAAGAAAATTCATATTCATTGATTAGATACAAGGGAAGAGTACACAATAATAAATAAAAAAGACACTGTTATTCTACTAAATAAAAGGGAATAACAACAAAGAAAAGAACTATAACAACAATGAAGAAAAGTACTTGCACTAGACTTGCTATATCACTTACTCCCTCTCCAATCCAACCTTCCAAATGCATGAGGCGTGGGTTACTTTTATAAGTGAGGACAATGATCTAGAATGAAGGGAATATGAAGGGAGCAATGGTGTGTGGCCAGCCATGTAAGGGGGAGATGCATGTATGGCATTTATGAGGGGAAAGAGAATAGGCTAAATGTAATGTATTATATTTAAGGGGAATAAAAAAGAAAATATAAAATAGAGAGGGGGGAATAAATGAGTTTAAATGATATTGAGAGATGGGATGAATGTGTAATAAAGAGGGAGAAAGAGGAGGGTTGGCCATGAGAGGTTGGCAAGGTGCATGCATGTGAAAGTTATTGAGGAGGAGAGAGAAGACATGAGGTGGCCGACCATGCATAGATAAGTGTGTTGTTTTGTAGTGGGCTTTGATGAGGGCTCGGGTTGGCTAGGAGAGCTGCTCGGGTAGCATGTGGGATTTATATGATAGGTCGGGCTGCTCCAAGTGAGCCGCACCATGACTTGATGGCTCGGTTTGGTCTTCATTGTTGAGGGCTCGGGTAGCATGTGATCGACTGCACTTTAAAGGTTGAGTTGGCCTTGAGCATTCAACTTGAACCTACAAATAAAGCAAAACAAAACTAAATAACATTAGTCAATTTTTTATAAAATAACAAAGATAAACATAAAGCATATAACATAAAATAGTAAAAGTGAAAATACATAAAACATATAAATAAAACTATGAATTTTTATATCATAACATAACAAAACATTAAAATAAAATAACAACATAACAAGCATATAAATACATAAAACTATAACAAAACCTAAGAATTATGAATACTAAACTACCCCAAAAGGGATGACTAAAACTAGTCATCAAATTCCCCCATGATAGAGTATTTGCTTACCCTCAAGCAAATGAAGATGAAAATTAGGGAAGAGGAATTAAAAGCAAACAAGAAAATTTAGGTTTCATTTATTAAGAAAACCAAAACATGACAAATTAAACTATCCTAATTTCTATGTTATCAACTATTCGGGTGAGAAGTGCACAATAGAAAAGTTGAAAATGGAAACCTAAAAATTTTATTAGAACATAAAGAAGAATTACACATTTCTAAATCCCTAAAACAAGGCATCCAAAATAAATGAAAATAAGAAAGACAATAGTAGAAATTCTAAATAAACGGCGCAATGACGAACTATTTTGTTGTTAGATTAACGATTAACCGTAAATCACCTCAAGATAACCTCCAAAGAAATCCATCAATGATTGTTGCCATAGGCTTTTTCGTTCACACTCTCTCCACTACGCGAATTCACGTCTAAAGATAAAAAGGACTTCATTAGGCGTAAAGACTTTGCTTAGGTAAATGATTAGGAATAGAAGTTCAAGGATAAAAACGGTGGGTAAATCACACAAAACCAAGGGTGAGCTCAAAATAAAATAAAAATGATAAAAATGAGAAATGACAAGAAAGTCATTTGTCCAGTTCAAACTATAAAACAAGGCCATGAAAATTTTTTTCTTTTCAAAATTTTGCCACAAATAAACTTTTTCTCTCTTTTTTTTGTTTTTTTTTATTTGATAACATTTTGATAATAACTCTTTTTTTTATTCATAAAAGAGAGCTCCAAATGCAAACAAATAATTTTACGTTTCATTTTCAAAGATAATAACCGTTCACAAATATAATATTTAAGCTCAAAGTTTAGTGTGAAATAGGAAAGGCATTTAGGCTTTGGCAAAATAATTAAATGAAAGGAGGAGCTAAAAACAAAGAAACCCAAAAATTGTTTTGCAACGGTGAATTTTTTTTGGTGGGCAAAAAGGCTCAAACTGGTGAAAGAGTGGCCTAAATCATTTCTAAAGTACGTGAAAGACGGCGCAAATGCTTCGAGAGTAGCAAGGGACAAGTTTTAGACACCGAGAAAGTATTACCCCACAAATGAAAAAGAGATAACATTACCTAGCAACAATTCATAGTGTAGGAGTGGGAAGTGAACTTCTGGTTACCGGGATTGGCGAACTCTCAGATGACTCCAAGAATCTATTACTTCTTCTCTACACTACAGGTTTGAATTTTGTTCTTCAAGAACCTTGCAAAATTTTGCTCCCAGAAGTTGAAGAGTTCTTTCAAAATGTCAAGATAAGCAGAAATAGCACATTATTGAAATCAAAGGTAAAGGGGATTAAGATCAAGTTTAACCAGTCCATTGTGTCAAAACTTCTAAGGTGACCGATAGTAGATGAGGAAGATAAAATTACACAAGAAGACAATGACAGAACCTATCACTTCTATGGAGTTCCAATGGACATCACCTCTCTCAGAAGGATAGCTCTGAATGATATAAGTAAGGTTCTGGTAGATATTGTTGGGAAGATCCTATAGTGTAGGACCGGCTCTTTTGGTTTCATCACAAATGACCTATTTAATGTAATGACAACTATCGTCTGCAAGAAGAAATTTCTGTATGGGATGATGATTTTTGATATGATAAGGTACAACATATAGGAAACAAAGTTTGCCAGGATAATTTGTTTGATGCTGCATGAAATTAATCCAACAGTCTTTGACACCTCAAAAGGAACACCTATTCATCACCTGAAGAAGATCTCCATAATTTCTATACATATGTGTTAGTTAAAACTTAAGAACCCCAAATAGAATGCAAAAGAGCATGCACACCCTGCTACAGAAGACAGGACCCCATCTCCCTCTTCTCATGAAGTTGTTGAACCATCTGGTGCAGCAACTGAGGGGGAGCCTGCTTCCTCTATTCCAGATTACAGAATTCCCTCTCCTCCTCCTTTAGTAAGATCACTAGTCAGATCACAAGTCAGATCTCCAGTCAGGACCCCAAACAGATCTCCAGTCTGATCTCCATTCAGGTTAACAATGGCAGATATATCAAATAGACAATCTCAGATGAGCAAGCACAAAAAACCATCAAAAACCACTGTAGAAGAAATAGACAACTCTACGGCAGAAATAGAAAACATGATAAAAGAACTCACTTCATGATGAGCCTCTTCCTTTCCTCCTTTAAGAAAATGCAAAAGAAGCCCCAAAGGATCCATCTCTAGCACCTTCACCATCTCCAGTACCATCTCCCAAAGCAACTCCTTCCCAATCTCCAAGCAAAGACTCACATCAACCAGATAGTAAACTTCTATCAAAAAAAGACTAACCAGAAGTAGTTGAAGATCTGCAGAGGAGACTTGACTTTTTTATTCCCACCATCCATTATAAGGAAGAAAATATAGTCATTCATACTACCAGAGCTAAAAGATCTGTAGTTGTTGAAGAAATTCCTCCATGGGAAGTCCCTCCTCCACCTCAAATTGCTCCTCCTGCTGTTCCTACTACTGTTACTACACCTGTATGTTCAGATATTCTAAGTAAGATTGATGTAATACTGAGTGAGCAAAGAAATTATTTTGATGAATCTCTGAGACTAGTTCAAGATAAAGTATTTGCTCTAGAGAAAGAGATGAGCTGAGGCTTTGCATAAATTCAACACAACACTGACTCTATGAAAGGGCTGTTTCAGATTGGTGGAAATGCTATAGACCACACTATCACTAGTGTTGGTAAGGTCATGGATCAATCAGTAACTCTTGCTGGCAACCAAATTTACTTGGAAAAGAAAGCCCAGGAAAAACTCCTGAAAATCTGTGAAGAGGTTGGTACCTTAAAAGAAGATGTTATAGACACATTATCTGTAGAATTCAGAAAGGGGGAGATTCTAGTGAAAGAACATATAAACAAGTTTATTGCTACTGCCAACACTGTCTGGTCTGAGCAGTTAACTGAAATTAATAAGAGTGTTTTGGAAAGATCCAATGTGTGAAATTTCATAACTATGACACTGCAGTCTGGATGTGTAACCAAATATTCCCTGAATTCCAGGTTGATCCTAATGTCATACCTCATCACCTGAACCCCCTTGCTAAAGGTCAGTCAAGTCAGATGTCTGCTCAGATGCAACCTCAGATGTGATCATTCTCTCCTAGGCTAGAGATCAATTTCCTCATCCTGCTTCCTATGATCAAATATGGGATGATGTTATTCCTCAAGGTCTACCTGAAATCCACATTCCTAAGAAGAGGAAGTATGGAAAAGTCCCCTCTGCTAGCAAAAGTGTCCCTAAGCCAGACTCAGAGAAAAGGAAAGTACAGGAATTTGCTGAAGTCTTGAGTCCTACTTCCAAGGCTTTCATTCATGATACTCTCAAGCTAGTAATGGACTACAATGAAAGCAGGAATCTCCACTACAGCTCTTCTAAGTGGGAACTCTATGAAAAGTCCATGAATAAAAGGATAATCTATGACAGAGAATATGGGAAGAATAATCCAAAGGCACCTCCTAAACCTCGAGGGTACTATTCAAAGCCTTTCAGCTACCAGAGAAGACAACAAGAGAAGTATGACAGGCAACATCAGAGCAAGGACTGCTTTTCTGTTGATAACCATTTTTTAGATTAAGGATGAAATTAATGTTGATTTGAAATCTAAAACACTATATATATATAATTTTTAGTTTTGCTGATTCTATGTTTAGTTTTTCATTACTTGCATTTGATCCTGTCTTTATATACAGTTCTTTCTTTGTTGATATAATTCACCTTAGTGTAGAGGGTTCTAACTTCTACAAATAGGGGGGATTGTTGTGTATTGCATCCATAATAACACAAATTTGCATGAAGTCACCCTTGAACTAAGATGAATTAAGTTGTATTTGATCTCTCTATTTAGTTGTGTGTTTGCAGACTATCATTACCCATATTAGTCTACATTGGGTCATGAACATAGGACCATACAGTATAATCCCTCACTGTATGATCCAAGGTGTTGACTCATGTGTAGCCTCTATATTGGGATACACTTCACATTCAAGCAATAGGAAGATTGGATTAATGAAGAAGAAAGATTTCCTAACATTCCGAATTTTTCTAAGTCCACTTCTCGAGAAGCCTAGTATAGTTCTTGAGTAATGGACTTTGCAAAACTCGAATATTTAGCTTAGTACTCGAGTACAAGTCTTAGTTCTCGAGTAACATCATTATAGTTCTCTAGAAGTCTATACTAGTTCTCGAGTAGACTCAGCCTATACTTCTCGAGTAGCCAGAGCTAGCCTTGAAAATTTTTCTAAGTCCATTTCTCGAGAAGTCAGCTTAGTACTCGAGTACAAGTTTTTGTTCTCGAGTAATGTTATCTTAGTTCTCGAGAAGCTTAGTTAGTTCTTGAGGAGAATTAGCTCATATTTCTTGAGTACTTATATTAGTCCAAAACGTATAGTTCTCGAGTAATCTGCCTGTTCTCGAGTACTTAAATGTCTTTCACGAGAGCTGAAGTCCAGTTTTTTAGAAAATTCTCTTAAGTCCAGAATCGTCGGGATTTTCAAATGATATATCGTGATTGGTCCACGTGTCATCATTATTGTCGATTCTAACCGTTAGGGGAGATCTTATATAAGGTCTTGTCATTAAGACTAACCCTAAGAGGTGAACCGTACTATTCGAAGATTTCTGGATCGGTCGTCTCACTCAAAAAAATTTACAGAAGTTGCCGCCACTCATCTTATCGCCAAGGCTAGTTTCGATTCAGATCGACTTGTTGTTCAATGGATTAATAAATCTTCATCTTCTCCTTGATCGAGTAAGTCCAAGTTTCTCAGAACTGATCCACCGAGAGTCTTCTTCAACAATTTCTGATAAAGCCGCAATGTTCAAGAAAGAAGGCCTAGGGACAGATTTTCAGATCTGAGAAGAAATTATTGTTTGTATTTTCAAATTTCTCTTTAATCTTGTAGGAGATCATTCTCCGAGTGTAAGAGCTTTATTCTCCGAGTTATAGGAAGTATTCATCTTCCGAGTGAAGATCCATTTGGATCAAGATTGTAGGAACTTGGTTCCGAGACGTAGGATTGGTTTTCAATCCGAGATAGTGGAGTAGCTTAGTCTAGTGACTTACTAGATTAGTGAGGGAAAGTGGACGTACCCAAGGTTGGGGAACCACTATAAATCTTCTTGTCGTCTGTGATTGCTTGATTGTTTTTGTGCAAGTTCGTTAAATTTTTTATTCCGCAAATAGACACACAATTCACCTATTCACCCCCCTCTAGGTGATTTAGGTAGACAACTTAACACTTTCAAATAGGCTAGGGGACAATTTTTCTATGAAATACTTGGGCAAAATGACTTATATACTTGGTATTATGATCTATATAGATAGATCGAAGAAGTTGTTGGGTTTTTCCAAAATTACGTACTAATAATAAGTTTTGTAGCCTAAACTATTATCGTATTTTCTAGTTTTGTAGGCGCTAATCTTGCCTTATTAGCTTAATTTTTATCTTTTTATGTAAATATTAGTGTCACGAACATTTTCTTGTCTTTTTGTAGGTTTCCAAATGTTTGGCCAAAAATGACCTGACACGCCCTCCCTGGGCGTGACCCAGGGCAGCCACCCGATCCCGAGGAAGCTTGCTGATAGAGACAAAATATTCGGAAAAACGGCTATCACGCCCCCCTGACACGCCCTCCCTAGGCGTGTCCCCGGGCGTGAAACAGGGTGTGTTGCCCTCTGCTCGAAGTCTGCCGCTGCATTAAATGCATTTTCGCCTCCGCACGCCAACAGTACTATCACACCTCATATCACGGGTGTGACCCAGGGCATGTTCGCCACCATTTCCATGACTGAAGGATTTCCGACCAATGATTGATACTTGATGTACGTGTCACGCCCCCCTATACAGGCGTGACCCAGGGCATGTCAACCATCGTACAGAAGAAATCATCCTTCCCGCCAGAATCCAGAGCCCGATCTCAAACCCGTACGTGTCATGCCCCCTGACATGCCCTCCCCGGGCGTGACCTAGTGTGTGACCAACCCGAGAACTTTTCCTATAAATTCAGACCCCCCCCCCTTCGACTTCAAAAAGCTTGGGTTGAGAGGGGAGGTGCTGCCCCTTTGTTTCTTGTCTTTTTTCAGTGTTCTTCCCTCTCTCTCTCTCTTTCTTTTTTGTAATTTTCTTAACTCTAGCTTATTGCTTCGTTTGTTTAAGCTTTTATTGTAATTTATGCACTTGCTCTAGTTGCTAATGGTAGGGCTAGAATAGGATTTTAATTTTCATTGCAATTGTAATTTTCATTTCGAATAGTTATAGCTCTCTTTATTATTAATAAAAGCGCCCTTTCTTATACTTTGTGTTATTATGCTTTACTACTCATCCCCCCTCCTCCACTCCATTATGATTAACTAATTCTCCTTGTACTCGATCTTGATGATCTGAGATTCGAGTGATTAAGTTATGATGCTTTAATTCTACCTTTTCTTTTTAGGGTTTTATATCTTGAATTAATCTTGAATTATTTTGGGTTGGAGATATATCATCGATATATATTCTCCACCTTTGCTTTCTGATGCGCGGATTACGGTAAGTGCACCGGTCGCACAAGTAATAAAGTTTGGGAATAAATCCCCGAGTGTCGGTCTCTTGAGGAACACAGTAAGGGATGAGTTAATGTCGAGGAGGACTTGAGATTGAAGTCCTCGGGGCGAAGGTAACGATGGGATTTTGATGGTTGCGGAAAATAGAATAAAAATCTAACAACTACTCCTATGCAACGCCGCTATGCGATGCTTCGCCAGGCGGGATGGAAGACTAGTCGGGCCGCAATGCACCGAATCGCTTGGCGGATGGGCGAGTAGGCAAGCGTATGAGGTGGTGAGAATGGCGGAATGAGGGTCGTGGGCACCTCTTCGCAACACACGCCACTAGCAATTGCTAGTGCGGCAAGGGTGGATGGATGGTGGAATAATAAGGCGCACCTCAAGCAATAATAACAAAATCACACAAATCACATAGACATGACAAAGTGCAAGATCATTAACTACAATAAAGTATACTTCATCAATACAAAGAGTTAAACTAAGCTATCAAATACAAGAGGAGGATGTGTGCGAATCGACCGAATCCGAAGCCTTATTGAGGGTTCACGGTTGGAATTCCGGGTTGTCAATCCGAGTCCAAGCTCGGTCCTCAACTGCGTCCGGGGTAGAGGAGGCTGTCACTCACTCCCAATGGACCCGTCTTCTTCGTTGAAATGACCCGTAGATTGCGGCTCCAGCTCCTCCTAACTTGATGGAGAAAGCTAGGTCAAAACTCCGCTTGAAGCTCTAGGATGAAGGAGGAGGCCGAGAGGATGCACCGGCGTTGATTCGGCGTTGAAAGCTTGCCCGGAGACCCTCCCTAAGGTGGAGGATGAAGGGGGACGGAGGAAACCCTCGTCCGAGACGAAAAACGGCGGAAAAATCGCGGAACTTGATCGATCCCCGAATAGGGCGAAACCTGCGCTATTTATAGAAAACAGAATTTAAACAGCGCGCACAATCACCGGCGCACGACCAATGGTCGTGCGCGATATGGTCAGCGATCGTGCGATATGGAGGCAGAAAAGTGGAAAAAGATATAATGACTGCGCACGACCGGCAGCGCACGAGCAGTGATCGTGCGCGGTATGGCTGGTGATCGTGCGATATGGCGGGACAGAACTTTCACAGGAGAGGTCATGACTGCGCACGACCGATGATCGTGCGCCAAAGAGGTCGATGGTCGTGCGTGGGTAAAAGCGCACAACCATTGACTCCTTTGCAAAAAATGGTGAAAGTCCGATGCCGGACGCCCACACGATCCCAGAACCTGCAGGAAAACTGGACGGGATGTCGATCATGGCAGTCACAGACATAAATATAATGCACAGCAAAAGGGAAATACACACACGCAAAGAAATAGGCTAAAAGAGTGCACAAGACGTGGAAAACCGTAGCGAACCAAAAGGAGTGCAAATGACGCTAAACGGTGTGCAAAGACAAGAAAATAAGCCTAGATGAGTCCGAAAATAGGTATATAAAGAGGACTCATCACACCCCCAGACTTAACCGTTTGCGCGTCCCGAGCAAACACAACCTAAGCAGACAAGGAAAATGAACTAGCTAACAAAGAAATTGCAAAACGGAGTACCATGCGAAGTCGCATGCTCGCGTGCATAAAAATAAAGTAGGGGAAATTTTTAAGTATAAAAAATATTTTATATTTTTCACAATGCGTAACAAGAATTTATTATTACTCAAAAGTAGAATCACGGTGAATCATCCGGTCCTACGCAGGAAGAAAGTAGACAGGCCACTAAGGTGAGCATTGCCGAAGACCGGGGCTCAAGATTACCCCCAAAGGAATCCACCAATGTCAGAAACCATAAGCTTGCCCGTTCGCACTCTCTCCACGGCACTAGTCAACTCAAGCGCAAGTCCGTAGGACTTCGGGTAATAATGGGGCTTGGGTTACGGTGAGGAAAACAAGGATAAACATGATGGGTATGCACCCAACCCAAATGAGCTAACGTACAAAACTAGTACCCGCTGCCCACAAAATAAATACGGGTGCACCACACCCCCAGACTTAACTTTTACTAAATGGGTGTGTGCACCGCCTACTCCAAATCCAAATCATCTCAAATAAAGATTTTCAATCAAACTTTTTCTTTCTCTTTCTCTTTTCTCTTTTTCTCTTTTTCAAATATTTTTCTTTTCAATATTTTCTTTTTCTTTTTACAAAATCAGCACATTTTTCTTTTGGGCACAACCACATATCACAAATACGGATCACCACATCACAACCCAACTTGAAAATACAAACTTTAAGCTCGACTTGGGTGTGCGACTAGGATCGGTTATGAAGCTTTGGCAAATATAGTGGAGCTGGATCAAAAAGAAGGGTAGGCACAAAGGGGCAGGCAAGGGCAATGTTAGGAATGGGTACAAAGCTCAACCGGGCCAAAAAGGTGGCCTACATCACTCTCACGCTAGACTAACCGTGTACCAATGCTTCAAGAATAGCTTGGGGCAAGTTCTTAGCAACCGAGAAAGATAATCCTTCCTCCCAACTCAAGCAATACGAGTCTAGTGGCGGCTACACACATTCCTACGCTACCGTTTGATTCACACCGGATTCACCAACTTTTGAGTAGAATAAACGAATTCACGCAGATAGAAAAATATAAACTATAAGCATACTGAAAAATTAAATCTACACAAATTTCTATACAAAACGAGAGCAGTTGACTAGAAACACAGCAAGGCCAACATTTTACTCCGTTGCACAATCCTAAACTAGCACATAAATTTTCCAAATCGAACAAAGATACAGGTTCAACTCGTGACACGCAAACCGCTAAGCTCGCGCTCATGTGGGTGCAGTGGTGTGCGATGCAATGAACATAAACAAAATAAAATACAAAAAGCTTCTTGCATGCAAAAGAAATGTGCACGTGCAAAAGGTAAACTGACTCTCCCCCAGACTTAAACTAAACAACACATCAAATGATAGAGAAATTTAAATCAAAAAGAGCTAAGGGAAGAGGTTACCCAATGCTCAGCTAGTGAGCATACCAGAAGACGCGTGAAAACTAGGAGCAGGCCCGCCATACGAAGAATCACAACCCCGCCAATGCGTAGTTTCCATGAATACCTGCAGGGGTGAGCTCCGCAAAAACAAAAGAGAAATATACAAAAAGAAAATACTAAACTAAGCTGACATAAAAAAGAAAAATGCAGAAAATGAAAGATAAGCACTGGGGTTATTGTCATCCCAGCACGACTTATTCAGCAAAAGAAAAGTTCTAGCTAATGGGCCTATGAAAAGAAAAGTGCACAGGCAACTGTCCTAATATCCGTGTCGGTAACGGGTACCGATATGGTGATAGCACAGTTACCCCTCTACCTAGATAATAATACCTGCGACACACAGGTAGAGGAAATAGGAAGTAAGATGAGGAGGAGCACTGGTCCTCACTCATCTCACCACAAAACAAATCCTTGCCTAGCAAGGTATCGTCCACCACAAGCTCGTTGGGGGCGAAGGTGTAGGTAGAGGCTTCAACTGCAAAAGGAGTAGGAAACTCCTCATGCACACTGAGGCACTCGCCGACAACCTGAGCACAAGGCTCAATGTTAACCCAACTCTCCTGCAGGGAGTCAACCCGCACAGGCGCAGAGGGAGAAGGGGGGTCAAGGAATAAAGGAGACGAAAAACTAAAAGAAGCGGAAATAGGGAGAGTGATCCCGGAATCACTCTCAGCAGGATCCAAACATAGATCACTGTCGGTGTCATGTGAGTCATGGCGAGGGGAAACTGAAACCACGAGGTCCTCGGTGGTGGTTTGGACCCCCTCATTCAGCAAGGAAGTAGAAACCTCCTCGCCGGCAAGGATTTCCTCATCACACCTCGGTACGTCACGGTGTTCCAAGACATAGTACTCACCATTGATGAGAATAATGTCCTCGTCACACCACGACGCATCCTCATGTTCCCAATTTCCAAAGGGCATAACATCAACAACCAACTCACTAGAAATGGGAGTAGGTAATTCATGCAAAGAAAGCGGAGGAGCAACATCATCAGAGATATTATGCGCAGGTTCCTCCGGGGGTGAATCAAAAATAGGGGAAGAAGGTATAGAGGGTGACAGCACCGCAATATCATCACATCGATCAGTGGAAAGTCTGATGGGTGTATCCACAGCAGTCCCCCATAGACAAGGTGGTACTGCGGATACATCCTCAGAATCAGAAGGAGCGGCCATTTGAGGGGTGGATGAGACGATCCGGATATCCGGTTCATCATCCGCCTCCAACTGGCGTTGAAATTCTGCGCAATCTTTCAACACATGGTCGGCGCTATGACAACACAAACACCGTTTTCCATTACTCCTCGGTCCAGGTGGGACCGGAGAGGAATATGAAAAAGGTGAAGGCGGAGAAGAGTAGTGACCATAAGACTGAGGTACGGTGTATGAAGTACCATAAGACAGCGGTGCTCCATACACTGAACCACGAGAATTATGCTCCCATTCTTCAGTGGGGCACTCATCACTGTTATGCCTATAATCCCCGCACCAACGGCAACGAATATTCGCATAAGAATACATGGTGCAGCAAGAAAGAATTCACCACAAGAATTTTCTAAGCAAAAATTAAGTACTCGCAAGCAAATAAAGAGTGGAACAGCCTGCTATAGCAAAATAAAAACTAGAAAGGGAATAAAATAAAATAAAAACAACAACTAAAAACCGAAACAAAAATAAAACATGAAATATACAAATGGAAAGGGCAACTATCTAAATCTTCCTCTCCAAAAACTCAAACGACTGTGTTCCCCGGCAACGGCGCCAAAAACTTGATGCGCGGATTACGGCAAGTGCACCGGTCGCACAAGTAATAAAGTTTGGGAATAAATCCCCGAGTGTCGGTCTCTTGAGGAACACAGTAAGGGATGAGTTAATGTCGAGGAGGACTTGAGATTGAAGTCCTCGGGGCGAAGGTAACGATGGGATTTTGATGGTTGCGGAAAATAGAATAAAAATCTAACAACTACTCCTATGCAACGCCGCTATGCGATGCTTCGCCAGGCGGGATGGAAGACTAGTCGGGCCGCAATGCACCGAATCGCTTGGCGGATGGGCGAGTAGGCAAGCGTATGAGGTGGTGAGAATGGCGGAATGAGGGTCGTGGGCACCTCTTCGCAACGCACGCCACTAGCAATTGCTAGTGCGGCAAGGGTGGATGGATGGTGGAATAATAAGGCGCACCTCAAGCAATAATAACAAAATCACACAAATCACATAGACATGACAAAGTGCAAGATCATTAACTACAATAAAGTATACTTCATCAATACAAAGAGTTAAACTAAGCTATCAAATACAAGAGGAGGAGGTGTGCGAATCGACCGAATCCGAAGCCTTATTGAGGGTTCACGGTTGGAATTCCGGGTTGTCAATCCGAGTCCAAGCTCGGTCCTCAACTGCGTCCGGGGTAGAGGAGGCTGTCACTCACTCCCAATGGACCCGTCTTCTTCGTTGAAATGACCCGTAGATTGCGGCTCCAGCTCCTCCTAACTTGATGGAGAAAGCTAGGTCAAAACTCCGCTTGAAGCTCTAGGATGAAGGAGGAGGCCGAGAGGATGCTCCGGCGTTGATTCGGCGTTGAAAGCTTGCCCGGAGACCCTCCCTAAGGTGGAGGATGAAGGGGGACGGAGGAAACCCTCGTCCGAGACGAAAAACGGCGGAAAAATCGCGGAACTTGATCGATCCCCGAATAGGGCGAAACCTGCGCTATTTATAGAAAACAGAATTTAAACAGCGCGCACGATCACCGGCGCACGACCAATGGTCGTGCGCGATATGGTCAGCGATCGTGCGATATGGAGGCAGAAAAGTGGAAAAAGATATAATGACTGCGCACGACCGGCAGCGCACGAGCAGTGATCGTGCGCGGTATGGCTGGTGATCGTGCGATATGGCGGGACAGAACTTTCACAGGAGAGGTCATGACTGCGCACGACCGATGATCGTGCGCCAAAGAGGTCGATGGTCGTGCGTGGGTAAAAGCGCACGACCATTGACTCCTTTGCAAAAAATGGTGAAAGTCCGATGCCGGACGCCCACACGATCCCAGAACCTGCAGGAAAATTGGACGGGATGTCGATCATGGCAGTCACAGACATAAATATAATGCACAGCAAAAGGGAAATACACACACGCAAAGAAATAGGCTAAAAGAGTGCACAAGACGTGGAAAACCGTAGCGAACCAAAAGGAGTGCAAATGACGCTAAACGGTGTGCAAAGACAAGAAAATAAGCCTAGATGAGTCCGAAAATAGGTATATAAAGAGGACTCATCACTTTCTTTCTGTGCTAGCCGAGAGGCCGATAGTTTGAAGTGAGCGCTCAAGAGTAAAGGGAGTTTAATGCACCCCTGAAGAGAGGCAGACGTCCAAATCTCCCAGATTGGAGTAAAATCCAATAGTGGGGTTTACCGCGTAAACCGAGCTTTAGGCCTCCGATTTAGACGAGAGTCGGTCGAACATTCCTCAACTCAGTTGGGCATGACTTCGAGAGAAGCATGTTCAATCTTTAGGAACCTCCGCGGTCAAGGACCTTTACCCTATTAAGTTTAGGTTTTTATCGCATTTCTTAGTCGAATTGAGCCGAGGTGATTCTTGATCGAGTGCATTTCCATTTCATAGTTTTAGCCCTTCGTTGTAATCGCTTATAATAGCTCTTTAATTAACTGTAGTAGTTCTCTTTCTAGCATAGTTTTATTTCTTTAATTCCAATTAGTTTCTCTAAACCCTAGATTTTTCGTCGATAAAATAATAGTCTTTGTGTGAGTAAGTGTACTCAACAGTTCCCGGATTTCAATACGACACTTGTGTCCCCTAGCTACAGTTTGATAGGTATACTTGCCTAATTGGATTGCTAGTTCAGTTGCTTTATTTTCTTCGAAGCTTAGCGACCACCAAGTTTTTTGTGCCGTTGCCGGGGAACAACTTTCGTTGATAAATAAAAAACATGAACCTATTACTTTTATCATATCTCTTTCTCTTCCTCCTTCCAAAAAAACTTTTAAAATCCAAAAAAAAAATTATTTATTATCGCTCTTAATAGAAACATACTTCACAATTTTTCTACGCTACCTAATTCTCTCGAAAAAGGCAAAGGGCTTTAAGTGCAACCTTCTTATCTAGTACCTTGCGAACCCTTCATTGGGTAGCCCTTTGGAAGTTCAGGAGTTAAGCTTTTAAAAAAATATATTTCAAAAAATAAAATTATTTTTATTAGTTCTCTTTTTCTAGTTTTTTATTTCTCTTTTTATTTCTATTCTCTTCTTTTAGTGCATGACCCACGGGAGTCCGTCGGTTATTTTGGAATTGGACCACGAAATTGAGCGTACTTTTTTGGGAAGATCGCGATTTCAAGGCCCTACTCTTCAAATACCGGTTGAGGATTCTGAGTCATTTTATACTTTAAAAGTGGAAGAACCCTAAGTGGAGGAAGCCGTACAACGGCCTATGTTCTATTTTTCCCGGCTGAATCTAGAGAGAATAGAATCTAGTATAGTTCGCCCTGCAATAGAAAATAATAATTTTAAACTAAAGCCTACCATAATTCAAATGGTGTAGCAGTATGTGCAATTTGACGGACTTCAAGATGAAGATCCGAACGTGCATATTGTAAGCTTTCTTGAGATTTGTGACACTTTCAAGATCAATGGTGTCACTAATGATGACATAAGGCTAAGATTATTTCCCTTCTCTCTTAGAACTAAGGCTAAGCAGTGGTTGAACACTCTACCTAAAAACAACATCACAACCTTGAATGAATTAACTAAAAAATTTTTGGCGAAGCATTTTCCCAAGCTAAAACTGCAATACTTAGAAACGACATTTTCGCTTTTGGACAAATAGACTCTGAAACCTTATAGAAAACCTGGGAAAGATTTAAAGAATTATTAAGATGATGCCAACATCACGCGCTGCCTGTATGGTTACAACTGCAGACGTTCTATAACAGGATAAATCAAAGTACAAAGCAAATGATAGACGCAGCTTCTGGCGGTACTTTAAACCATTAGACCACGAAAGCAGCTCTTGATCTTTTTGAGGACATGACCATTAACACTTATAAGTGGAATGTGCCTAGGTCTCGTCCAAACATACCTGCAGGTATCTTTGAAGTGGACAATGTCTCCCAGCTCGCTCTGCAAGTTGAAATATTAAGAAAAAAATTACGGAGATGACCACTGCCTCCGCCCCTCAGGTATGGGAATCTACAACTCCTTCTCCGGAACAATTAGATTATGTTAATAATAATATGCCTAGAAATGCTTTTAATAATTTTTCTGCTGCGAATTTTCATCCTCCTGGTTTTAATTTGCCGAATAGTAATAATCCTGCTTTAAGAAATCACCAGAATTTTTCTTTGAGTAATCCATCGAACGATATGCGCCCGCCACCACAAAACAATTTATTTGCAAAACCTCCAGCTCTTCAAAACTTTCCAAAACCTCCAAGCTTGGAGAAGTTACTTTCTAAATATATCACAATAAATGACGCTACGATAAGAACCTTACCTAGAAGCGTTAAAAGTCTTGAAAATCAAGTAGGACAGCTCGCAAAAATAATTTCTGAGTGACTCGCAGGGTCTCTTCTTTCCAATAACGAGCCCAACCCGAGAGAGCAAACGAAAGCTATAACTCTTCAGAATGGGAAGCAAGTCTCCGGTAGGGTTAGTTAAGAGCCCGAGTAAAGCTCCGCCCCCATTTTAAAAAATCAAAGCTCCACCCCCGTTTTAAAAATTCCACCCTCTACTAAAGAAGTTATCACCCCCATTTTAGAAAAAGACCTCACTTCACCACCCATCTTTAAAATTAATCAAACTCCGTCATACCCTTCCGAACTTAATAAGCAACGTCAGGATGACCAGTACTCCGCTTCTTAGAGATGTTTAAGCAAATCCACATTAATCTGCCCATCCACGAATCGATCTCCCAGATGTCGAAGTACACTAAGTACATTAAGGACCTCCTTACTAACAAGAAGTAGTTATAAAACCTTTCATATGTCACGTTAAACGCCGAGTGCTCTGCTGTTTTGACAAACGGCTTACCAAAGAAAATTAGTGACTTGGGTAGTTTTTCTATTCCGTGTGTCTTTGGTGATTTTTTTATAAAGAAGGCATTGGTGATGCGTGTAAAATACGGCAAGCGCACCGGTCGCACAAGTAATAAAGTTTGGGAATAAATCCTCGAGTGTCGGTCTCTTGAGGAACACAGTAAGGGATGAGTTAATGTCGAGGAGCACTTGAGATTGAAGTCCTCGGGTCGGCAGTAATGATGGGGGTTTTGTTAGTTGCGGAAACAGAAAATAAAACCTACAAGCTACTCCTATGCAACGCCGCTATGCGATGCTTCGCCAGGCGGGATGGAAACTATACGGGCCGCTATGCACTGAATCGCTTGGCGGATGGACGAGTAGGCTAGCGGATGAGGTGGTTAGAATGGATGAATGAGGGTCATGAGCATCTCTTCGCAACGCACGCCACTAGCAATTGCTAGTGCGGCAAGGGTTGATGGTGGAGGATGGAATATGGCGCACCTCAAGCAATAATAACAAAAACACTAACTCACATAGACATGAATTAGAGTAAATGTTAACTACAAATAAACATTCTTCATCAATACATGGAAAATAACTAAGCTAACAACAACAAGAGGAAGAGGTGTGCGAATCGACCGAATCCGAAGCCTTATTGAGGGTTCACGGTTAGAATCCCGGGTTGTCAATCCGAGTCCAAGCTCGGTCCTCAACTGCATCCGGGGTAGAGGAGGCTGTCACTCACTCCCAATGGACCCGTCTTCTTCGTTGAAATGACCCGGTAGATTGCGGCTCCAGCCCCTCCTAACTTGATGGAGAAAGCTCGGTCAAAACTCTGCTTGAAGCTTGCGGATGAAGGAGGAGGCTGAGGGGATGCTAAGGCTTTGATATGGCGGTGAAAGCTTGCCCGGAGACCCTCCCTAAGGTGGAGAATGAAGGAGGACGGCAGAAAAACTCGTCGGGGATGAAATACGGTGAAAAATGTCGAGCTTTGGCGATCTCCCTCAGTTTAGGGCGAAACCAGCATATTTATAGATTGCAGAATAAACAGCGCGCACGACCATTGGCGTACGACCAGTGGTCATGCGCGAACAATGTTAGCGCCCGTGCGGCCAGAACCTATAGAGCCTGCAGTAAGAAATTAAAGCACGTGCACGATCACAGGAGCACGACCAATGGTCATGCGCGATATGGTCCTTGATTGTGCGATATGGAGGCAAAAAAGTGGAAAAAGATGGCATGACTGCACACGACCGGCAGCGCACGATCAGTGATCGTGCACGGTATGGCAAGTGATCGTGCGGAAGGTTCAAGACAGAGATTTCACAAATGAGGCCGGGCTGCGCACGATCAGTGATCGTGCGCCAAGAGGTCGATGGTCGTGCGTGGGTAAAAACGCACGACCACTGACTCCTTTGCCAAAAAATAGTGAAACGCCTATCCCGAATGCCCTCACGATCCCCAAACCTGCAGGAAAACTGCACGGGACATCGATCGTGGCAGCCACAGTAAACAATAATAATCATAGCAAGAATGAAATACACACACACAGAGAAATAGGCTAAAAAGAGTGCACAAGACATGGAAAAACATAGCGAACCAAAAGGAGTGCAAATGACGCTAAACGGTGTGCAAAGACAAGAAAATAAGCCTAGATGAGTCCGAAATTAAGTATAAAATATGGACTCATCACACCCCCAGACTTAACCATTTGCGCGTCCCGAGCAAACAAAACCTAAGCAGACGGGGAAAATGAACTAGCTAACAAAGAAATTGCAAAATGGAGTACCATGCGATGTCACATGCTCGCGTGCATGAAAATAAAGTAGAGGAAATTTTTAAGTATACAAAATATTTTATATTTTTCACAATGCATATCAAAAAATTATTATTACTCAAAAGTGGAATCACGGTGAATCATCCGGTCCTACGCATGGAGAAAGTAGACAGGTCACTAAGGTGAGCATTTACGAAGACCGGGGCTTAAGATTACCCCCAAAGGAATCCACCAATGTCGGAAACCATAAGCTTGCCCGTTCGCACTCTCTCCACGGCACTAGTCAACTCAAGCGCAAGTTTGTAGGACTTCGGGTAATAATGGGGCTTGGGTTACGGTGAGGAAAACAAGGATAAACATGAAGGGTATGCACCTAACCCAAATGAGCTAACGTACAAAACTAGTACATGCTGCCCACAAAATAAACACGGGTGCACCACACCCCCAGACTTAACTTTTTGCAACATGGGTGTGTGCACCGCCTACTCCAAATCAAAATCATCTCCATAAAGATTTTCATTAAAACTCTTTCTTTTCCTTTTCTTCTTTCTCATTTTCTTTGTATAAATTTTTCTTTAAAAACTTTTTCTTTTCACAATACACAATTTCAGCAAATAAAGCTTGGGGGCATTTCCACATTTTCACAAATAGTATCACCACATCAACATCCCAACATAAAATGAAAAATACAATAGCTCGACTTGGGTGTGTGACTAGGATCGGCTATGAGGCTTTGGTGAAATACTAGTGGAGCTGAATCAAAAGAAGGCTAGGCACAACGGGGCTAGCAAGGGCGATGTTAGGAATGGGTACAAAGCTCAACCGGGCCAAAAGGATGGCCTACATCACTCTCACGCTAGACTAACCATGTACCAGTGCTTTAAGAATAGCTTGGGGCAAGTTCTTAGCAACCGAGAAAGATAATCCTTCCTCCCGACTCAAGCAATACGAGTCTAGTGGCGGCTATACACATTCCTATGCTACCGTTTGATTCACACCGGATTCACCAACTTTTGAGTAGAATAAGAAATATTTACGCAAATAGAAAAATATAAAACAATAAGCATACAGAAAAATTAAATCTACACAAATTTCTACACAAAACGAGAGCAATTGACTAGGAACACAGTAAGGCCAACATTTACTCCATCTCACAATCCTATACTAGCACAGAATTTTTCCAAATCTAACAAAGATACAAGTTTAACTCGTGGCACGCTAATAGCTAAGCTCGCGCTCATGTGGGTGCAGTGGTGTGCGAGAAATGAACTAAACAATATGATAACTATAAAAGCTTCTAGTATGCGCAAGAAATGTGCACGTGCAAAAGGTAAACATGCTCTCCCCCAGACTTAGACTAAACAACATTTCATATGATATTGAAATTAAAATCAAAAAGGGAAAAGGGGAGAAGTTACCCAATGCACAGCTAGTGAGCATACAAGAACACGTGTGGAAAGTAGCAGCAGGCCCGCCAAACGAAGAATCACAACCCCGCCAGAATGAATTCTCAATGGAAACCTGCAGGGGTGAGCTCCGCAAAAATAAAAGAAAAGAAAAACAAAATACATATAAATTCTAAACTAAGCTAGACATAAAAAGTAAAATGCAGAAATTTAAGATAACTACTGGGGTTACTGTCATCCCAGCACGACTTATTAGAAGCAGAAAAGCCTTAGCTAATGGGCCTATGGAAGAGAAGATGAACAGGTAGCTGTTCCAATATCCATTGCGGTAACGGGTACCGATACGGCGATAGAACAGTTACCACTCTGCCTAAATAATCATACCTGCTCCTCGCAGGCAGAGGGAATAGGAAGTAAGATGAGGAGGCCTGGTACTCACTCATCCCACCACAAAAAATATCCTTACCTAGCAAGGTATCGTCCACCACAGGTTCGTAGGAAGCGACGGCAGTGGCAAAAATGCCAGGCGCATCGACAACCTCACATACCCATGGAGATTCCACCTGTACAGGTTCAGATAAAGAAGGGGGATCAAGTAATAAAAGAGACAAAGAACATAAGGAAATAATCGGGGGAGTGGTCCCGGTCTCACTCACAGCAGGATCCAAGCATAGATCACTGTCGGTGTCATATGAGTCATGGTGATGGGGATCTGAGAATAGGAGGTCCTCGGTGGTGGTTTGGATCACCTCATCCAACAAGGAAGTGGAAACTTCCACATCTGCAAGGATCTCCTCATCAACACACCTCGGTGCATCACTGTGTTCCAAGACATAATATTCTCCATTGACGAGAATAATGTCCTCGTCACACCATGGCGCATCCTCATATTCCCAATCTCCGAAGGGCACAACATCATCAACCAACTCACTAAAAAGAGGAGTAGATGATTCTTTCAAAGAAAGCGGAGGAACAACAACATCAGAGAAAGTAGGTGCAGGTTCCTCCGGGGGTGAATCAAAAATAGGGGAAGAAGGTATAGAGGGCGACGGTACCGCAATGTCGTCACATCGATCAGTGGAAGGTCTGATGGGTGTATCCACAACAGTCCCCCATAGACAAGGTGGTACTGCGGATACATCATCAGAATCAGAAGGAGCGGCCATTTGAGAGGTGGATGAGACGATCCGGATATCCGGTTCATCATCCGCCTCCATCTGGCGCTGAAATTCTGCGCAATCTTTCAACACATGGTCGGTGCTATGACAACACAAACACCGTTTTCCATTACTCCTCGGTCCAGGTGGGACCGGAGAGGAATATAAAAAAGGTGGAGGCGGAGACGAGTAGTGACCATAAGACTGTGGTACCGTGTATGGAGTACCATAAGACAACGGTGCTCCATACACGGAACCACGAGAATTATGCTCCCATTCTTCAGTGGGTCACTTATCACTGCTATGCCTATAATCCCCGCACCAACGACAACGAATATTCGCATAAGAATACATGGTGCAGCAAGAAAGAATTCACCACAAGAATTTTCTAAGCAAAAATTAACTACACACAAGCAGATAAATAAAAAGGAATACCTGCTACTGAAATATCAAAATTAGAAAAGGAATAAAGAAAAATAAGCAACAAATTATAAAAACTAAAGCAAAGAAAAATAAAACATGGAATGAACAGATGGAAAAGGGCTTCAATCTATAATCTCCCTCTCCAAAAACTCAAACGACTGTGTTCTCCGGCAACGGCGCCAAAAACTCTATGCGTGTAAAATACGGCAAGCACACCGGTCGCACAAGTAATAAAGTTTGGGAATAAATCCCCGAGTGTCGGTCTCTTGAAGAACACAATAAGGGATGAGTTAATGTCGAGGAGGACTTGAGATTGAAGTCCTTGGGTCGGCGGTAACGATGGGGGTTTTCTTGGTTGCGGAAACAGAAAATAAAACCTACAAGCTACTCCTATGCAACGCCGCAATGCGATGCTTTGCCAGGCGGGATGGAAACTACACAGGCCGCTATGCACCGAATCGCTTGGCGGATGGACGAGTAGGCTAGCGGATGAGGTGGTTAAAATGGAGGAATGAGGGTCGTGAGCACCTCTTCGCAACGCACGCCACTAGCAATTGCTAGTGCGGCAAGGGTGGATGGTGGAGGATGGAATATGGCGCACCTCAAGCAATAATAACAAAAACACTAACTCACATAGACATGAATAAGAGTAAATGTTAACTACAAATAAACATTCTTCATCAATACATGGAAAATAACTAAGCTAACAAAAACAAGAGGAAGAGGTGTGCGAATCGACCGAATCCAAAGCCTTATTGAGCGTTCACGGTTGGAATCCCGGGTTGTCAATCTGAGTCCAAGCTCGGTCCTCAACTGCATCCGGGGTAGATGAGGCTGTCACTCACTCCCAATGGACCCGTCTTCTTCGTTGAAATGACCTGGTAGATTGCGGCTCCAGCCCCTCCTAACTTGATGGAGAAAGCTCGGTCAAAACTCCGCTTGAAGCTTGGGGATGAAGGAGTAGGCCGAGTGGATGCTCCGGCTTTGATTTGGCGGTGAAAGCTTGCCCGGAGACCCTCCCTAAGGTGGAGAATGAAGGAGGACGGCGGAAAAACTCGTCGGGGATGAAATACGGCGGAAAATGTCGAGCTTTGGCGATCTCCCTCAGTTTAGGGCGAAACCAGTGTATTTATAGATTGTAGAATAAACATCGTGCACGACCACTGGCGCACGACCAGTGGTCGTGCGCGAACAATTTTAGCGCCCGTGCGGCCAGAACCTGTAGAGCCTGCAGTAAGAAATTAAAGCACACGCACGATCACAGGCGCACGACCAATGGTCATGCGTGATATGGTCCGTGATCGTGCGATATGGAGGCAGAAAAGTGGAAAAAGATGGCATGACTGCGCATGACCGGCAGCGCACGATCAGTGATCGTGCGCGGTATGGCAAGTGATCGTACGGAAGGTTCAAGACAGAGATTTCACAAATGAGGTCGGGCTACGCACGATCAGTGATCGTGCGCCAAGAGGTCGATGGTCGTGCGTGGGTAAAAACGTACGACCACTGACTCCTTTGCCAAAAAATAGTGAAACGCCTATCCCGAATGCCCTCACGATCCCCAAACCTGTAGGAAAACTGCACGAGACATCGATAGTGGCAGCCACAGTAAACAATAATATTCATAGGAAGAATGAAATACACACACACACACAGAAATAGGCTAAAAAGGGTGCACAAGACATGGAAAATCGTAGCGAACCAAAAGGAGTGCAAATGACGCTAAAGGTGTGCAAAGACAAGAAAATAAGCCTAGATGAGTCCGGAATTATGTATAAAATATGGACTCATCAATTGGCCGACTTAGGTGCGAGTATTAATCTAATGCCCCTCTCATTGTTTAAGAAGTTAGGAATTTGTAGCCTCAACCCCACACGCATGAGTATCCAGCTCGCCGACAGATCTGGTAAGTACCCGTTTGGAATAGTGGAGGATGTCTTAGTAAAAGTCGACAAGTTCATCTTTCTGGTGGACTTCGTCATTTTGGACATCGAAGAAGATGTCGAGGTTCCCCTTATCCTTGGCCGACCCTCTCTTATCATCTCCCGAGCCATCATTGACATAAGCAATGGTAAGCTCTTCCTTCGAGTAAGCGACGACGAGGTGACTTTGTCTATCACCCCTTCGATGAAAAAAAACCTAGCAATTGATGACTCCTATTTTTCTGTAGATGCCGTAAGTGATGAATCCTCCTTTTGCCTCTCTAATTTTGAAAAAGAATTTTCTTCTTTTTGTTCCTCCTCTTCTCTTCCAATTTAATCGCTACACATAAGTGAAGAAAGTGAAAAATCCTCTTCTCGTCTATCTAGATTTTATAAAGAATTTTCCGATTTTTGTTCTTCCTCTACTTTTCCAACTGAATCGCTTCAAGATGCTGCCTTGGCAACCAGCTCCACCCCTTTTAATTTTTCGTCTAAAAAGATTTACGAAGATATAGTATTTGAAAAAGAAAGAATTTCTGAAACCTCTTATGAAGAACCCCCTACCCTAGAACTTAAAGAACTACCTGAACATCTTAGATACGCTTTCTTAGAAAAATATTCCAAGTAACCAGTAATAGTTTTGGCTTACCTCACAGAAGAGCAAAATAATAAACTTCTTTTAGTTTTACGTAAACATCGCTGAGCTATTGCCTGGCAAATTTCATATATTAAGGGCATAAGTCCATCTTTCTGCACTCACAAAATCTTAATGGAAGATAAGTCGCATAACTTCATAAAACCTCAGCACCGTATAAACCCGAACATGAAAAAAGTAGTTAAGGGTGAGGTTATGAAACTCATAGACGCAGGAATTATCTATCCTATATTTGATAGTAAATGGGTTAGCTCTGTTCAGGTAGTGCCAAAGAAGGGAGGTATAACTGTAGTTAGTTATGAGAATAATGAATTAATCCTGACACAGACGGTGACTGGGAAGCGAATGTGTATAGATTATTGTAAGTTAAATGGCACCACCTGCAAGGATCACTTTCCTTTGTCGTTCATAGATCACATTTTAGATCAATTATCCAGCCATAGCATTTATTATTTTCTCGATGGCCTCTCGAGGTAATTTCAAATCACCATCTCCCCCAAGGACAAGGAGAAAACTACGTTTACTTGTCCCTTTGGCACCTTCGCCTATAAAACAATGTCGTTTGGATTGTGCAATGCGCCTGCTACATTCTAGCGATGTATGCTCGCTAACTTTAACAAGTACGTAGAAAGCATTATGGTGGTATTCATGGATTATTTCTCCGTGTTCGGTGATGCTTTTGATAGTTGTTTGGAAAATTAAGAAAAAGTCTTAGAATGATGCGAAGAGACTAACCTTGCCCTAAACTGGGAAAAATGCCATTTTATGGTGAGGTAAGGTTTAGTTTTCGGTCATAAAATTTTTGTGAGAGGAATTGAGGTAGATATTGCCAAGATGTAAGCTATTGAGAAGCTGCCGCCGCCTATGAACATAAAAGCTATAAGAAGTTTCCTAGGTCACCCTGGTTTCTACCGCCGGTTCATAAACGACTTCTCCATGATCACCAAGCCCCTTACCCATCTCTTAGAAAAAGACGCCCATTTATTTTTGATGACCTTTGCCTAGCTCTGGTGTGGGACCTTCCCTTTGAGATAATGTGCGATGGGAGTAGTTTTTCGGTGTGATCCTTACTAGGTTCAATGCATATCAAAAAACTTCAACCCCTTCTTTTACGCGAGTAAAACGATTACATCTGCACAGCAAAATTACACCACGACCGAGAAGGAGCTCCTAGATATAGTATTCGCTTTTGATAAATTCTACCCTTATATTACACTTTCAAAAATTATTGTTTTTATAGACTATTCGGCCCTCAAATATCTTCTTTATAAATAGGATGCCAAGCCGTGCTTCATTCGTTGGGGCTTGCTCCTCTAGGAGTTTGACTTAGAGATCCTTGATAAGCGAGGAGCCGAGAATTTGGCCGCCGACCACCTCTCATGCCTAGATAACCCTTATATTGAAAATTTAGACAAAAAATCTTTTAATGATTATTTTCCTGATGAGAAGCTGCTTTTAATTACCACTTCTACTGCTCCTTGGTTTGCACACATTGCCAACTATTTAATGGCTCCTATGCTCCCAAAAGTGTTCTCCTCTCAGCAAAAGAAGAAATTTGTTTCTGTGTTAAAGAACTACTTTTGGGAGGATCCGCATATTTTAAGAGTCTGTGCCGACCAAGTGATAAGGAGATGTGTTTCTTATGAAGGAGTTGATATCTTAAAACAATAACATGAAGGTCCAACTAGTGGGCACTATCAAGCTGCTCGCACCGCTCATAAGGTGCTTTGCGCGGGTTTTTACAGGTCTAGCCTTTTTAAAGACTCGAAAGCATTTGTGAGTAGGTGAGATAGTTGTTAACGGTCAGGCAACATTTCAAATAAAAATGAAATGCTGCAAAATCATTTCCTCGAGTGCGAAATTTTCGACCTCTTGGGAATCAATTTTGTTGGCCCTCTTCCTACTAACTTCGGGAATAAATATATTTTAGTTATTGTCGATTATGTTTCACTTTGGGCTGAAGCCCAAGCTCTGCCTACGAATGACGCCCGAGTCGTAGTTACTTTTTTTTAAAAAAAAATTCTCAATTCGGTTCGTCGCGCGCCATCCTTAGTGATATGGGTTCCCATTTCTATAACGCACAGTTTTTAAAATCCTTACTTAATACGGCGTTACGCATAAACTTATAACTGCCTACCACCCCCAAACTAACAGACAAGTCGAAGTAGTGAATAGAGAAATTAATTTTTTTTTAGAAAAGACTGTTTTAATTTCTAGGAAATACTGGTCAGCCTAATTAGACGATGCTCTATGGGCCTATCGAACTGCGTACAAAACTGCCCACGGATGAACGACGTATCGATTGGTTTATGGAAAATCGTGTCATTTACCCGTAGAACTCGAACACCGCGCTTTTTCGGCCTTAAGGTTTTTAAATTTCGATCCCCACTCTATCGGCGACCTTAGAAAATTTCAACTTAACGAACTCGACGAGTAGCGCTCTTACGCAAACGAAAACAACAAATTTTATAAAGAGCGGACGAAATGTTTTCACGATAAACTCTTAAGGCATCTGAAAAACTTTAAGCCGGGCGACCAGGTTCTTTTTTATAATTCTGTATTACGTTTATTTCCGGGCAAGTTAAAATTGCGTTGGTCTCGCCCCTTTATTGTTTTAGATGTTTTTCCATATGTAACTGTTTTGATTTCACACCCTGATAAGTGTAATTTCAAAGTAAATGGTCAGCGTCTTAAACTATATTTCTCTGGTGATGATGATGTCAGTCCAAACATTATTAAATTTCTATTGCACGAACTTTAACTTCAAACTTTTATCTTTTGTTAAAAACTTTAATTAATATTATTTTGGACAAAATATTTTTGGACAATATTATTTTTTGTTGAGTTGAGCTCAAATGACATTTCAATCAAAGGGCGCTCTTGGGAGGCAACCCAAGTTATCTTTTTCTATTTTCTTTATTTTATAATTTTTTCCCCAGACGGCTCTGACAAGCTGAAGCTTCTGCGATTCCTTGCTCCAACGTTGTTGAATCCATCACGAATTCCAAAGAAGACATTTCATGAAGATCCAAAAGCGCAAGCATGGGGGAGAGGCGTCAATCAGCATTCACAGCGAATAAATTCGGAGTACCTGTTTTTCAATAATGTACTTTCAATTCTGTAATTTCATTTTCTCTCCTTCTCTAATCTCCTTTCTCCATTGAGGACAATGTCTATTTTAAGCTTGGGGGAGGACTTCCTCCATCTTTTTGCTTTGTGTGAATATTTTGCCTTTTGTGAATATTTTTCAAAAAACTAAAAAAATTAATATCCTTAAAATCAAAAAAAATTTATGGAAAATATTTCAAAATTAAATATATATATATATATATGCTTTTTGTCATTACTTTAATAGTTTAGACGTTTTGGTATTCCAATAGTACCCGTTGTTTTTGTTTTGCTTTCTTAAAATCTCATATGAACAACTTAATTAATTATAATTTTTCTAATCACCATTTTTAATTATGTTTCACAAGTAAAATGTTGGTCATGCTTTATTTCAAATTCGCGATAGCATGTTAATGTAAAACGTTTTTTCTAAAACTCGCATTTTCATTATGGTTTTCATTCTTTATTTTATTTACTTTCTCAAGAAATTAATCATCCACTATTTTCTTTTTCATTTTTGGATAATTTTTGTAAGGTCAACTTTTGAATAGCTTAGTAAAAGTGAACGATCCAAGTCACCTATTATTTCTATTTTCAAGATAATTTCATCAATCTTCTTTTATTATCTAGGACTTGCTTTTTGAAAAATTTCAAATATAAGTTTTAAATAAATTTAAAAGCATGAATATGATTTAGGCTGTTTTTATTTTTGTTTGAGCTTTCCTACCAACCTAAAAACGTTAACCACTAGTTAGGCATTTTTGAGACTTTTTTCCAATTTCATTTGATAGCTCCTCTTTTCATATCATTTTCACCAAAGCAAAAATTTTGAACCTTTCTAATCACACTAGCCTTTTTGAGTTTCATTAAGAATTTTCATGATTTTGATAGGTTATTTTATGATATTTTTGTGGAGAAGTTTTTGAAAATAGTATACTCAAAAGAAATGTGTATTTTTGTTTGGCCAATTCAAAATGAAAATAAAAATATTTATGTCCTTTGTTTTGAAGAAAAGAAAAAGAAAAAAATGGAAAAGAAAAAAAGAAAGAAAAAAATATTTTGTTTAAAATGAAAATTTTTTAAACTCTTAGTTTTGCTTTAGTGTGATTTTAATCCTCCCTATTTATCTTTAAATTCCACTCCTAATCATAATCCTAAACCAAACGCTTCGGTCCTATTAAGTACTTTTTATTCATGCTTTTGAATTCTATTAAATAACTAAGAAAAGAAGAAAAGTAAATCAGTATTAGTTTTTGATATAAACTTAGATTTTTGTTATTCAATTGATATAATTATAATGCGCTGCTTGGATCTAGTAACAACTCAATGCATTTCTTCATTTTCATTGCTTTGCTTAAATCTCTTTAAAGAATTTCATCAAAATTTTGGATTATTAATTTTCGTTAAGTAAAGTTTATAAAAGTTAAACCATACCTAAATAATTGTATTAGATTTGCGTTTCACCTTTTCCTTACTCATGAGTAAAGGGAGTTGTACGCACCCCTCGAGAAAGGAAGACGTCCAAATCTCTCGGATTGGAGAAAAATCGAAGAGTGGGGTTCACCGCGTAAAGCGAGCTTTAGGCTTCCGATTTAGACAAGAGTCGGTCGGACCTTCCTAAACTTAGTTGGGCATGACATTGATAGAAGCATGTTCAAGCTTTAGGAACTTCCACGGTCAAGGACCTTTTCCCTATTAAGTTGAGGTTATTATCGCAATTCTTATCCGACTTTAGCCGAGGTGATTCTTGATCGAGTGCATTTCCATTTCATAGTTTCAACCCTTCGTTGTAATCGCTTTTAATAGCTCTTTAATTAATTGCAGTAGTTCTCTTTCTAGCATAGTTTTATTTCCTTAATTGCAATTAGTTTCTCTAAACCCTAAATTTTTCATCGATAAAATAATAGTCTTCGTGTGAGTAAGTGTACTCAACAGTTCTCGGATTTCAATAAGACACTTGTGTCCCCTAGCTAAAGTTCGATAGGTATAATTGCAAAATTGGATTGCTAGTTCGGTTGCTTTATTTTCTTCGAAGCTTAGCGACCACAACATACATGGAAAAGGTGTTGAAGCAGTTCAATATACTTGAGTCCAAGAAGGGATTCTTTCCTATGTCTAATGGGATGAGTCTCTCTAAGGACCAATTTCTTATATCTTTGGAAGATAAGGATAGTAGGAAGTTGATTCAATATGCTTCAGCAATTGGATCAATCATGTATGTAATGTTATGTATATAGATCCTCCCCTGTAATGACCATATAATATGAGTCCGGCCGGGGCCCCACAACATACAGACGCCACAGCTTTAGCATAAAAAGATGATATTTATTACCCAGCTCAAATCTCAGAATAAAGCAACAGCGAAAACATACAAACAAAACTAGAAGTCATCCACAACCGATCAGGAGTATCAAAATGGCCTTAAGGCCTTATACAAAATAAGTCTAACACTAAAAGACAACAAGGTAAAACATCAACATGCAAAAGCACTCCTGTCTACCTCGACATGCAAGCCAGAAATACTAATAACATGGAGCATCACTGTTAAGAAGAAAACAAGATAATAAGCATGGTAGTCACTTCATGAGGCTTAGGCCTTTTCGGACGGCACACTTGCTCGCTCTTATGATCCTTGACCTGTAAAAGGTTGCTGGTAACGTGTGTCAGTAAAGGCTGACCTCAACTGTGTAAGCAACACATCTCCTCCCGTTCGTCCCTAGCGGACCTCAGGGCACTCCATAACCCTGCAGGTCAGCACTTTGTATGCAATATACATAAAAATGTAAAGCAGTAAAATAAGTTTCGATGTCTCATACAATAAACATGTTTCTACGTTTAGCACAAGAAAAAGGGGGCCTACAATGCAGTATGTATGCAATCCTATGTTTCACCCAAGGCACCCTATCACGTATGCATCTAGCACATCATCATAACATAACAACTGGGTACTTCCAATTTACCCATCGACGTCAAGCCACAAACAAAATGGGTACTGCAATTCCCCTAACAGCATACAAGCCGCCACACAGAAATCTTGCTAAGGACCCACCTGCTCGTGGGTCTTAGACCCGGGATTGCCTACAAACTCTAACTTCTCAGGACAGTATTCCATCTCACACACAAACTGATTCTAAGAATCCTTGCTGGACCCCGCCCACTCGTGGGCTTCATTGTCCGGGCTTGTCCTATGCTTGGCGTTCTCATCAATCGCACAGAAGGGGACTAGTCTCGCCTGGACACTCTTCCCACATGACTTGCACGTCACGGGATAGCTAGCCGACCATGGAGACAAAGCCCCACCTTAGCACATCACAATCCATAACCTTTCCCACCCTAATCCATCATTCGTACAGCAACGTTCCCGCGCACCAAGGAAACCATCTACCGCCAACGCAGAGCTAACCTTGTCCGATTCCGGCTACATGTACTCACTAAGAACAAGGGGAAAATAGATACATCACAAAAAACATCTTGCCGCAAAGGATTTCTACAAAATCCTTAAGGCTCGATATGCAACATCATCGAGTCGGACTAATGGTCACGACTATAGCTTCTCCCACAATGCCTAATCAACTAACGGAGCGGATCTCAAATGCAATATCATGTCGTGGACGAACACAATCAACCCGGTGGTTCCTCTTGAACCGTGGCGACCCAAACCCCTCACATTTGAGAAATTTGTTGCCCAAAATCTTGAAAAGCAAGAAAGAAAGAGATGTTATGCACGCATCATAGAAAACGAGAGGAGAAATGTCATTACCTTACGACCCCTCTTCCTAGCCATGGAATCCATGCTTTGAACGGATTGACACGAGCGCCTCCACGATATCTCCACAGATCTGGTCTCAGAATGATGATCAGAGCTCTGAAGCTCCGTCAATGGTGGAAGGAAGCTCTCTCCTTCCTCCTCCCTTCACTTCCTCTCCAACCTAACTCTCACCCTAAGAGATGAGAAATGAGGGGAAAGACCTTCTTAGCCCTAATAAAACCGTTTGGGCGGAAGATACTGGGTTCTTGGATCAATTTTGAGGAAGCATCTGACGGCCACGAAATAAAATGACAGAATAGCACCCGCCCGCACGATCAGTGGCGCATGACCAGTGGTCATGCGCACTAGATCCGATGATCATGTGATCAACAATGACAGAACTCCAGAAAGAAAGGGATAAACGCGCACGAGCAGCGGAGCACGACTAGTGGTCGTGCGCACTCTGTCCAATGGTCATGCGTTTCCCCCTGGCAAAACATTAAAAATTGGAGAATAGTACGCACGCTCAGTGGCACATGACCATTGGTCGTACGCACTAGATCCAGAGATCGTGCGCTTTAGATCCAATGCCGAGCTCATTGACCTACCTCCAGCAGTATCTTTACCGTCGAGCGCTAGCTCCCAGTTACTCTGATGAGTACAAATTATACACTGATTTTTGGACTCATCTGGGCCAGTTTTATTGTTATTGCACTGCACTTGAGAGCCATAACCGCTTATAATCATTTATCTGTCCATTTCTTGTTTAAGTGCACCTTAGGCCCGTTTTCAGTGTGGTTTCGTTGTTTTTTTATTTTCGTTTGTTTTACTTGTTCTCTCGCTGTGTCTAGAAAATGTGGTGTGCGCTTTTGGTGGCCAATCTGTTTCTACTGCAGGGGCATAGGTCGCGTGATTGTTCTGGAATCGCTCGGGAAATCCCAAACGGTACAGGAATACTGCCGACGATCACTGGATTCATTGCGCACGACCAGTGGTCGTGCACCACTGATCGTGCGCACTATATTCTCCATTTACCCACTTATGTCTTGACGATCGCACGATCACTAGACCTATTGCACACGACCACTGGTCGTGCGCTAGTGATCGTGCGCTCTGTTCTCTTCATTTTCCTTGTTCTGCCCGTGTAATCGCATGAGCACTAGACATTGCTCGCACGACCATCGGTCGCGTGCCACTGCTCGTGCATGTTTACCTCATGTTTCTACAATTCTGTCTTTGCCAATCGCACGATCAGAGGATTTAGTGTGCAGGACCACCGGTCATGTGCCACTGATCGTGCGCATATATGCTGATATTTTTGTCCAAGTTGCAGGTTAATTTGGGAATTGCGCACGATTATCAGACGATAGTATACACGACCACTAATCGTGCGCCACTGATCGTGCGCTCTGCTTACTCTACCTCCATATTTAAGGGCCTGCTCCGCAATTTAGGTCAACGTGGGTCATTTCTGCGATTGGGAAGTGCGCGGGAAGTGTCGTTCTACTTCTCCACAGTTCCTCCACCCATCTGCACCCTCCGGGAAGCATTCTCCGGCCATCCGAAGACTTCCTCAACCTTTTGAGAGCTCCCGACCATCAGCAACAAGCAACCAGAACTCTTGGTGACATTTCTTTGGATGAAAGGAAGAAAAGATCACAGAAACGGAAAGAAGACGGAGAAGAACAAGTGGATTGATAGCCCACTTGCATCTGGTAGCGACCACAGTCCGTATCATGAAGTGGACTGACAACCCATCACTCCGGCCAAGAGCGACGGCTACACCTTCCCTCTTGCGGTTTACTCTACCTTTTCCCCAGTGGATTGTAACTTTAAGCTTGTAATCGACTTTAACTTACTTTTCATTTGTCTATGAATGATATAGTTTTTGTTAGTTACTAGTTCTGTTGTAGTTGTGATGCACTCGCCTCCGTTTGCACTCAATCACTAGAGCACTTGATTCCACTCTAGCAAGGGCTAGAGTTAGTCTTTCTAGAGGTGTTTACGACCCTCATTCTCACATTTGCTCACCGTCAATCCACATACCGAAGCATGGCATAGCGGCCTGCCCTAACTAATCCACAAGCGAAGCGGTTCTGGCGACCCACAGTAGTTTTATTTCTGTTTGGTAGAATTAGGAAACCAAACAAAAATCCCATGTTGTTTATTTTCGCTCTTAGTGATGATCTTCACACAACGCTATCACGTACCCTTCCTGCATTCCCTCAAGATTGATATTCGTGGAAGCTATTCCCAAATTATTACTTGATAGTGACCTATGCACTTGCTGTCAGTGCATCAAGTGGTTGACGCCATTGTCGTGGAATGCTGGAGTTTGTGATCTATGTTGTGCTAAGATAGTTACATAAGAGTTGTTTCTTTTTGATTTTTTTGTTGTCATCTTGGTGCATGCAGAGTTAAAGTCATGAAGATTTGCTTGCTTACGATCCCGAAATTGAGAGGACCACCCGAGCACAAAGGCGTGATGCTGTCGCTCGGGGTTCGATGGATCATAATCTAATGCAGATTGGAGGTCAATGAGGAGGAGAGGAGCCCGTCTTAGGGGTTGATGCTTATGAGAATATGGGAATTCGGTAGGGACAACCTATGCGACGGGCTGGTCCGCGGGGAAATGGAGCTGCTGCTAGAGGGCAGCATGTCGATGAAAATGAGGTCAATAGGCCGAGGCCTCTTACAATCAGAGATTACACCACTCCCACTGTTGGGAGTGTGTAACCAGCTTTCGGGCATGTCATCTCGAATCCACAGATCGAAATCAAATTGGCTATTCTGAATATGATACGCAGCAACGCTCAATTCTTCGGGTTGCCGAGCGAGGACCCATATATGCCTCTCTCAGAATTTTCTGAGATATGCGGGACCTTCCATTACGGCGGAATAACCGACGATGCGGTGAAGATGAAGCTCTTTCCATTCTCACTGCGTGATAAAGCAAAAGCGTGGTTGCATAGCTTACCTCAAGGAATAGCAACTACGTGGGACGCTCTAACCGCGAGGTTCCTAGAGAAATTATATCTCGTGGATAAGATAGTGAACCTGCGTTGGGAGATTGGAAACTTCTTCCAATTTGATCAAGAGAGCTTAGCGGAGGCGTGGGAACTTGGTGTGCCCAAATAATGACTTCCAGCCTTAGAACTTGGTGGGCAAATTCTACTTCACCAAAGAGCCCAATTATAGGGCTATGATCGACGACGCTGCTAGAGGTTCATTGATGAACCTCACACAAGAGGTAGCACTGAGGCTACAACAAGATACTGCCTCACACAACATTTACTGGACTGCGGGGAGAAATGCCCAAAAAAATACTCAGGGAATTTTTGCTCTTGGATCGGAAGTGCCCACTACAACTCTTGTCATTGCAATCTCTTGCCAAGGATGTGGCAGGGATGGCCATCACACTTAAGAATGACCGGGAGAAGAACTAGCTGGTGAGTTGTGTAATTTTAATATGAAAGAATCAGTAAATTTTTTCTCTAACCAAAATAGGGGTGTGCCGTACATAAATGATTATAAACCAGGGGTGTGGAATCACCACAACTTCTCGTGGAACCAAAATATAGGTGGCCAACGATGGCAACTAGGGCAGCATCAGTTCGATGCTTCGGCCTCTTAAAGCTAACCGAGGCCACCGCAACCGGGTTATAACTAGACACCTTCGGCTCCGAAGAAGAGTAATTTGGAGGAGATTATGGAAAAGTTCGTTGAGGTAGCTCACTCGAACATGGCCAGCCAGACCGCATCAATGCGGAATCTTGAGGTGCAACTGGGACAATTAGCCCAGGTGCTTGCTGAACATCCCCTAGGGACTCTTCCAAGTAACATGGAGAAGAACCCCGTAGATTAGGGTAGAAGTATTGCTAAGAAGGATAAGGGTGTGTGTGGTGAACTTGTGATCTCTTGTACGATCAACAACATTGAGACCACCACACTTTTCGATTCCGGATCTTCAAGAAATGTTCTTGCTTTGAAAGACGTCTAGAAGTTTAATTTAAAATTAAATCCGGACGATCGTACCTCGCTGGTTTTAGCTAATGGAGTTCTAACAGAAACAGAAGGAGAGGTAATAGAGGTTGAGGATACGGTGGATGGAATAAAAGTTTTCGCGGACTTCCAAGTATTGGGGCCTATTGAAAACACCTCAATCCCAATCTTGGAAGTCACTTTTTTGAAGGATAGCAGCGCCATCTTGGATTTTTCCAATGGACGGGTGGTTGTACCAAATATTGTGGAACCGCCGTGCTTACCTAACTCTTTGACTAAACCTCTAGATCCCCCTCCTAATTTTATCACGAATGAATTATTTAGTACTGTGAATGATAGAGAAAAATAGGAATTGTGGAAGAAAAAGGAGAAAAGAAGCACTTGTGAAGAAGAGAGTGGCGATGAGGAAGAGAAGAAGGAACCATTAGTTCGTGAGAAGACTACTGATGGAAGTCTTGAGATTCCATTTATAGGAGAGCATGACTCTCCTCATGATGAATTTATGAACAAACAATATAATCGGAAAGTTTCATGGGCAGATCCGGTTGCCGCTATGGCGCCAGAGACTATGAAACCTAAAACTTTGGGGGTGAGTTAGTTAATTATGCTAGGTTGCATTCTCCAACTATGGAGAAGAAGAGAAGTGAACTTTTATTGCGTTATGCTCGCTCTATTGTTCTCAGGGGAGAGAAGCTTGGGGATTGGAGCAGGTTGGGTAAAACCAACCTTACCCCTAAAGCTTCAAATTTTGGACTATCTCACTTATTTGGGGAGCTCTTTCATAAATCTGCGTATAGTTTATTGTGTGATGGATTAATTATGCTAATGCCTGTGTGTGGACTTGCTGAATATTTCGTGTTTATTTAGTTGATAAGGATATAAACTATATGTTATGCTAATACAGGTATTTGGTCCACCTTAAGGATGGTAAACAAAAGTATCTTCTGATAGAAAACCCATGTTGGACCATTTGGTCCTGTGCTGTGCTCTGTGCTCCTTTTCTATATATATATATGCCCATCTTTTGTTTTGCGTAGAAATTTAAATAGCAGGTGTAGGAAATGTTTGAGGCGCGGCAACTTCGTAATATTTAGATATCTCGTCGCATGACCGGTATGCTCAATTTTTAGCACAGGTACTTCTTTCCCCTAGCCCTTTATGTTTATTTGCATGTTTACTTTTATGTAATATCGCATTCTAGTCTGGGGGCGGAGGTGCCTGTGGTCTCTACACAACCTAGTTTATTGCATACTAGTCTGTATTTATTTATCTCATGATCACTATTGCACACACTGAATTACCCACATGAGTGCGCACTTAACCACGCGCGCGGCTCAAGTCAAATGTATTACTTTTATGTCAACTCTAAAAGAGTGTTGCTGGTTTAGGATTTTGGGATATAGTATTTTGAAACTCATGCAGTGCTCCTAATTGAGTACTCATGATTTGCATAGAAATAGTATAGGTTTACTTTTTCTTCATGCTCGTAGATTTAAACTTATTCTGCAAAAGTAAATATTGTTTGTGCTACTCAAAATTGTTGAATCTGGAGTAATCGAATGCTAGTGTTGGGATGAGTGTAGCCGTCACTAGACTCGTAATTCTCAATTAGGGGGGAAGGATCGTCTTTTTAGGTTACTGAGAACTTGCCTCAAGCTACTCTCGAAGCATTGGTGCCCGGTTAGTCGAGTGTGAGCGTGAGGTAGGCCATCATTTTTGCTAGTTTGAGCCTTATGTACCTAGTCCTAGCAGCTGACCGTTGAAAGCCATATTTGTGCCTACCCTCTTTTTGTTTTAGCTCCACCTACATTAACCAAAGCCTAAAATGCAACCCTCTTATCGCAACCTAAACTTTGAGCTTGATCGAATTCAAAATTTGATATGTTGTCATATGTGGGATTCATGTGATGTGGAGATGAATTCATGAAATGTTAATTGTTAAATTTGGGGATTGCTAAAAGAAAAAATGAAAAAGAAAAGGATGAAAAAAATAAAATCTCAAAAGTATTACAATGAGAATTGCAATCCCCATCTTGTGTGTCAGTTTTTGGTTGGGATAGACCGTGTGCATACCCGATTTTCAAGCCAAGTCTGGGGGTGTGTCACACATGCATTTCTTAGTGGTTGTATGGGTTTAGCTTTTGTTCGCTCGCTTTGGTTGCTTGTAGCCTCCATGTTTATCATTGACTACCACACCTTAGCCTATGCCCCATTCAATCCTACTAGTCTTACTGATTCACATTTGAGTCGAGCTAGCATCGTGGAGAGTGTGTGAACGGGCAAGCATATGGTCCCCGACATTGATGGATTTCTTTGGAGGTGATCACGAGCCCCGGTCTTTAGCAATGCTCACCTTAGTGGCCTGCATACTTTCTTCGTACACATTACCGAATGATTCTACAGAATTTTAATTTTAAGTGGACACAATATTTATTTACCTCTATCGAAAAGTTTAAACTCCGTAGTATAATTAGAAAGTTTTTCTATTCTATTTTCTATGCACATGATGTATTTGATTTCTCGTCTTACTATATTTTGAAATTTCTAAGCCAGCTAGATGTTTTTATAGTCCACGGAGTGATGATTTGCGCGGGATTCGCAAATGGGTAAGTCTGGGGGTGTGATGAGTCCAAATTATACACTTATTTTTGGACTCATTTGGGCCAGTTTTATCATTATTGCATTGCACTTGAGAGCCATAACCGCTTATATTAGTTTATCTGTCCATTTCATGATTAAGTGCACCTTAGGCTCGTTTTTAGTGAGGTTTCGTTGTTTCTGTATTTTCGTTTGTTTTACTTGTTCTCTCGCTCTGTCTGGAGAATGTGGTATGCACTTTTTGTGTCCTATCTGTTTCTTCTGTGGGTGCATGGGTCGCGTGAGTTTTACGGAATCGCTCGGTAAATCCCAAATGGTATCGGAATACTGCACAGGATCACTGGACTCACTGCGCATGACCAGTGGTCATGCGCCACTGATCGTACGTACAATATTCTCCATTTCCCCATTTCTGTCTTGACGATCGCACGATCAGTAGACCTATTGTGCACGACCACTAGTCGTGCGCTAGTGATCGTGCGCCCTGTCCTCTTCCTTTTCCTTGTTCTGCCCGGGTAATCGCACGAGCACTGGACTTTCCGCGCACGACCACCGGCCATGCGCCACTGGTCGTGCGCGTTTACCTCAAGTTTCTGCAATTCTGTCTTTTGCCAATTGATGAAGATTTTCTATAGTTTTAAATATATTCCAAACTAATATCCCAAATACGCAAGTGTACCTATCGAAATTTAGTATAGAAATGTCGTATTCGACTCGGAGCCTGTTGAGTACTTGTACTCACAAGAAAAGCTATTATCTTATCGGACAGAAAAGTTGGTTTTTGTTTAAACACAGAAAAGGAAAAACTAAGCGTTAATTTAAGAAATAGAAATACGATTTTGAGGAAGCTAGCACTTGATTTAGAATCCCCTTGGACTAAAATAAATCTTCTTGGAAAATAATGAAATGCGAGCTCTTATCTACTCACTCGACCGTGGAGGTTCCGAAAGTATAGTAGTGTCTCTCTCGAGCTCATGCTTCTAACTAACCTTAGGTTGATCGATTAAGACCTCTCGGCCAGTCGAAACCCCTAAGCTTGCTTTAGGAGGTGAACCCCACTATTGGATTTGACTCCAATCCGGAAGATTTACTTCATCCTCTCTCGAGGAGTGCATTCAACTCCTTTTATCTTTGAGTGATCTCCTCATATCCGCAACCTCTCGGTCATTTAGGATACGGATCTTAGATCGAAGATCATATACGCGTAATATGAATTCGATGTAATAGAAATCAAAGATAAATCGTAGTGAGTAAGATGAAGAACAAGACTTTTGATAAAAAGGAAGAGATTATTTTATTGCAAGCTTCATCAAAATCAAGTGCTAAATGAAATCTAGCTACTCATCATAATAAGAGAATTACAAGATAAGGTACGGATAAACATGATTAAATTGAAAAGCAAACTAGAATTGAAACTTACACAAAGTAAAACTAAGCTAAAAAATGGAAAATACGATAAAATAAAACAGCAACTAAAAGACTACAACTCCCAAAAATTCCTCCCCTGACATCTGAAGCTGTCTGGAATTTATAGAAAAAGTTTCTGGATGGTCATGCCCTAGGTCACGCCCGTGACCTAGGGCGTGTCAGGCTTGGAACCGTCGTCTTGAAACCCCGGGAACGTTGGAGGAGAAACCGCCAAAATCTGTTAACTGATGGGTCACGCCCCTAGGTCACGCCCGTGACCTAGGGCGTGTCAAGTTTGTTTCTAGAAAATGGCGGGAAGCTGAAAACGGCGGGAGTAAACTGGGCTTGATGGAGGCGTCATGCCCCCTAGTCACGCACGTGACTAGGGGCGTGTCAAGCAGGAACGGTCTCTAGCGGCAACGGCTGGAACGGAGGAATAAATTAGCTGGAAACGCCCGTGACACGCCCTTGGTCATGCCCGTGACCCAGGCGTGTAATTTTAATCCGACATGGCAGCGGGCAACAGTCTCTTTCTTGTTGTCACGTCCCGTGTAAATGGTACACGAGCGTGTCATATTTTGACACGGGCGTGACCTAGTCGGTCGACGAACGTTGGGCGCGGGTCGACGAGATTCAGCAGCAGTCTCAATTATCCCATGTCACGCCCCTATGTCACGCCCAGGTAGGGCGTGTCACAGGGCGTGTCTAGGCAGAAAACAGGAAAATTCTTCTTTTTGCTCCAAATAACCTGTAGATCAGCCCCGCAAAATTGAAAATGATTTTATTAGAACAAATAGATATAAATTATAGAAACAAGTTAAAATAAACATAATATTATAAAATTAATATAAAATGTTTAAATATTAATATAAAATAGTAAATAAAAAGATAGAAATAATTAGAGTTATCAAATACCCCCATACTTATCCGTTTGCTAGTCCCGAGCAAACAACTTCCTATAGAGGGTAGAGAAATTTTAAATGTTAGAAAAGAAAATTGAACCTAAGGAGTAAAATGCGAAGTATTATGCCTATGCTTGTAGATATTTTGTAGAAAGACTTACTCAGCATACAAATTAGGTTTTTATTTTCCTTAAAATGTGTTTCCATTATTATTTTTACTTTTAAAATGAAAAATCTGGTAAATCTTAAAGTTATATTTAGGGAGAGTGTAGCGTGTGTACTAAGATAACATTGCACGAACGAAGATTAAGATACTCTCCAAAGAAATCCATCAATGTCGATGGCCATAGGCTTGCCCTATCACACTCTCGCCACGACACTAGTTTAACTTAAAAACATAAATCAAAAGGACTTAATTAGGTTGAAGCGTAGGCTTAGGTTTTTGGTGAGGGTGATCAAAGATAAAAAACAATGGCTTAGTCACACGAAAACCTAGAGTAAGCTTTTACATAAAGTTTTGCTATGGCTTTTAAGAACGTAGACAAATTCCTAAATTCCTTTGTTTCGTTTCTTATTTTTTTTAACTCTCTCAGCATATTGAAAAAAAAAAATTTCAACCTCTTCATTTTTTTAATGAAAATTTTTTTTTTCTTTATTTTAAAGAGGGGAGAAGAATAAATCAACTTTTTTTATAAGAAAATAGCCACCAAAAATGAAAAGGCTCCTAATCACTCACAAACCCTGTTTTTATATTTATGTTCAAGCTTGGTCTTAGGTGTGCAATTAGGTGGCTTTTTAGGATTTGGTAAAGTGCTTGGTGGAGCTAAAACAAAAGAATAGGGAAATAGGCTCAAAATGGCTTAACAAAGATAAAAATTTTAGGTATGGGTACAAAAGCTCAAACTGGCAAAATAAAAAGCCTAAATCATATTTATGCTAATGAGTTTAACCTATGCAAAGTCTTGAGAATAGTTAGAGGGCAAGTTCTAGACATCGAGAAAGAATATCTCTTTCTTGGTCCGCGAAATATCTCTCTAGTAAACTTCTACTTACTCACCTAAATTATTTTTAGAATTTACCGGTTTTCAAAGTTAAAGTAAAATAAGTTGTTTCTACGCATTTAGAAAAACAAAACTTTAATTGTATGCTGAATATTTAATTCTACTTAAATTCTACTTACATGTGCACTTAACTAGAAACACAGCATGGCCAACAGTTCTACTCCAAAATTCAACATTCAATTAAAACCTAAAAAATTTTCTAAACACTATGTAAAAGATGAATACTTGAGATTTTGCATGGGAATAAATATAGAAATAAAAGACTTCTCTAATTAAGATTTAAACTTAAATTTTTTTTTCTAATATTTTTCCAATTTTTTTATAATAAAAAGAAAACAAAATTTTTCTAATTTATTTTTACTTTATATATATATATATATATATATATATTTTTTTTTTTTTGATTTTTAAATAAAAACAAAAACTAAGAATCCACCCCCATACTTAAAAATAAACATTGTTCCCAATGTTTATAAGTCATGTACAAAGGGGAGAAAGAAAAACAAATTGAAAAATTTTTAGAAGAAAAGTAAATAAATGCATAAAAATTAAAGATAAGCAAGGGATGTCTCCCAAGAGCGCTTTTCTTTTTCCCGTCTTTAAGCTAGACGGTATTGGTTAGGAAAAAGGGAAGTAAAATTTTAAATGTAAGGGCAACTCCCTTAATTCCCGCTTGGGTGAATACGCCGAAGACGCTCGCCAAGCTACTCCTCCGCTTGCTTCTTGATTTTTCTTCTTGGAATGGTGGTCTTGAGGATGTAAATTCAAATCACATATACATACCTGAGGTGATGTGAATTTTTGTAGATGAGCGGCAAAGGGATCATTGATGACATTAGATTGCAACGGCTCATCGTCTACAGGAAAATCGTTAGAATAAGAAAAATAAAAAATAAACGTGTTAGAAACAATTTCACACGGAGGAGGGTCGTGTGAAAGAAATTGATCAAGCTCCGGTTGTTTATTTTCTAAAATTAACTTTTCTTCCGTAGTTTGAGTTAAAATTAAATCATCGGACGCATCAGGTTCATAAATTTTTGCTCCTAAATAATCAAATTGTGTCTGCAAATTCATAAATAGGAGAACAATTGGTAGTAGTAGGAGGAGAAATATATTCTTCTTCTACTCCCCCCAGTGCATACTTAACAAATTCTTGAAATAAAAGTTTTTCATCTTCTTCGGTATAAGAAACTAAAGGAGAACATGAAGAGTCATGTTCCGCATTAGCAATATTATCCGTAGGAGAAAAATCACTAAAATTAATAAAATCCTCATCCAAATTTTGGGGAGAAGAATCACATGAAATTTGAGAGAAATCCCCAAAATTAGGAGAGAAAGATTGCGGTGCTGAAAAAGAAGAACAAGAAGTCGGATCTAAATAAAAATCCTCATTACTCGGGAATCTTTCCGAGTGATCATGCCGGAAAGCAACATCCGAGGAAGAAGAAAAACTATTAAAATTAGAAAAATTGTTCTCATTGAAGCTTGAAAAAGTATTTTCATGAAAATTATTTTCACCAAAATTTGAAGAATTAATTTCATTAAAATTAGAAAAATTATTGGAAAAATTATTTTCATGAAAATTCGATAAAGGGTTCTCATTAAAGTAGGAATAATTATTTTCATAATTATTGTGAAAATTATAAGAATAATTTTGATGATAAAAATAATATCATTCCTCACTTCGATGAGGTGCACCACAAAAATTACACAAAACTTGGCGCTGTCTTGCGGCTTGCAAAAGATTAATTTTGTGTTGGAGCTCGGCAATTTGAGCGGCCAATTGTGATAACATATTTTTTTTAAGAAGAAAAGAAAACAACCGGTACTTAATAGAATGGAATGAGAAATAAAAAAAAATGAATAGGGGTCAAGAAGGAGAATTATAAAATAAAAATTTTAAAATTAAAAATTTATAAATTAAAATTTCCCAGACTTCCCAAGGACTACCCAATGACAGGTTCGCAAGGTACTAGGCGGTATTGCGGGATGAAAACCCGGCACGGCCCTTTTGCAAAAAATTTTAATTATAAAAAATTAAAGTTAAAACTTTTTAAAGAAAACAAACAAAAATAAAAAAAATGATAAGATTAATAGATTCTTGCTTTCAAAATATCGACAAAGAGAATCCCCGGCAACGGCGCCAAAAAATTGATGAAGATTTTCTATTGTTTTAAAAATATTCCAAACTAATATCCCAAATAGGCAAGTGTACCTATCAAAATTTAGTATAGAAATGTCGTATTCGACTCGGGGCCTGTTGAGTACTTGTACTCACAAGAAAAGCTATTATCTTATCGGACAGAAAAGTTGGTTTTTGTTTAAACACGGAAAAGGAAAAACTAAGCGTTAATCTAAGAAATAGAAATACGATTTTGAGGAAGCTAGCACTTGATTTAGAATCCCCTTGGACTAAAATAAATCTTCTTGGAAAATAATGAAATGCAAGCACTTATCTACTCACTCGACCGTGGAGGTTCCGAAAGTATAGTAGCGTCTCTCTCGAGCTCATGCTTCTAACTAACCTTAGGTTGATCGATTAAGACCTCTCGGCCAGTCGAAACCCCTAAGCTTGCTTTAGGCGGTGAACCCCACTATTGGATTTGACTCTAATCCGGAAGATTTACGTCATCCTCTCTCGAGGAGTGCATTCAACTCCTTTTATCTTTGAGTGATCTCCTCGTATCCGCAACCTCTCGGTCATTTAGGATATGGATCTTAGATCGAAGATCATATACGCGTAATATGAATTCGATAAAATAGCAATCAAAGATAAATCGTAGTGAGTAAGATGAAGAACAAGACTTTTGATAAAAAGGAAGAGATTATTTTATTGCAAGCTTCATCAAAATCAAGTGCTAAATGAAATCTAGCTACTCATCATACTAAGAGAATTACAAGATAAGGTAGGGACAAACATGATTAAATTGAAAAGCAAACTAGAATTGAAACTTACACAAAGTAAAACTAAGCTAAGAAATGGAAAATACGATAAAATAAAACAACAACTAAAAGACTACAACTCCCAAAAATTCCTCCCCTAACATCTGAAGCTGTCTGGAATTTATAGAAAAAGTTTCTGGATGGTCACGCCCTAGGTCACGCCCGTGACCTAGGGCGTGTCAGGCTCGAAACCGTCGTCTTGAAATCTCGGGAATGTTGGAGTAGAAACCGCCAAAATCTGTTAACTGATGGGTCACGCCCCTAGGTCACGCCCGTGACCTAGGGCGTGTCAAGTCTGTTTCTGGAAAACGGCGGGAAGCTGAAAATGCCAGGAGTAAACTGGGCTTGATGGAGGCATCACGCCCCCTAGTCACGCCCGTGACTAGGGGCATGTCAAGCAGGAACGGTCTCTGGCGGCAACGGCTGGAACGGAGGAATAAATTAGCTGGAAACGCTCGTGACACGCCCTTAGTCACGCCCGTGACCCAGGCGTGTAATTTTAATCTGACGTGGCAGCGGGCAACAGTCTCTTTCTTGCTGTCACGCCCCGTGTAAATGGTACACGGGCGTGTCTTATTTTAATACGGGCGTGACCTAGTTGGTCGACGAACGTTGGGCGCGGGTCGACGAGATTCAGCAGCAGTCTCAATTATCCTGTGTCACGCCCCTGTGTCACGCCCAGGTTGGGCGTGTCACAGGGCGTGTCTAGGCAGAAAACAGGAAAATTCTTCTTTTTGCTCCAAATAACCTGTAGATCAGCCCTGCAAAATTGAAAATGATTTTATTAGAACAAATAGATATAAATTATAGAAACAAGTTAAAATAAACTAAATAATATAAAATTAATATAAAATGTTTAAATATTAATATGAAATAGTAAATAAAAAGATAGAAATAATTAGAGTTATCACCAATCGCACGATCAGTGGATTTAGTGCGCACGACCACCGGTCGTGCACCACTGATCGTGCGCATATATCCTGATATTTCTGTCCAAGTTGCAGGTATATTTGGGAATTGTACACTATAATCGGACGTCAGTGCGCATGACCACTGGTCGTGTTCCACTGATCGTGCGCTCTACTTATTCTGCCTCCGTATTTAAGGGTCTGTTCTGCGATTTAGGCCAACGTGGGTCATTTCTGTCATCAGGAAGTGTGCGGGAAGTTTTGTTCTTCTTCTCAACAGTTCATCTGGTACCAACCACGGTCTTTGTCGTAAAGTGGATTGACAACCCACAACTCCGGCCAAGAGCCACGGCTATGCCTTCCCTCTTGCGGTTCACTCTACCTTTTCTCTAGTGGATTATAACTTTAAGCTTGTAATCGACTTTAACTTACTTTTAATTCGTCTATGAACGAAGTATGTTTGGTTAGTTACTTGTTCTGTAATAGTTGTGATGCGCTCGCCTCCGTTTGCACTCAATCACTAGCGCACTAGATTCCACTCTAGCAAGGGCTAGAGTTGGTCTTTGTAAAGATGTTTACGACCCTCAGTCTCGCATTTGCTCTCCATCCATCTGCATACCGAAGCGCGACATAGTGGCCTGCACTCACTCATCCAAAAGCGAAGCAGTGCTGGCAAGCCGCAGTAGTTTTATTTCTGTTTGGTAGAATTAGGAAACAAAACCAAAACCCATGTTGTTTATTTCGCTCTTATTGATGATCTTCACACAATGCTATCACGTACCCATCCTGCATTCCCTCGAGATCGATATTCGGGGAAGCTATTCCCAAATTATTACTTGACAGCGACTGATACACTTGCCGTCAGCGCATCAGACTCCAGGTCTAAAAATTAGGGTGTTAACAATCCTCCCCCTTAAAAGAATTTCGTCCTCAAAATTAAGCATGTATTCAAACCAAAAGCATTCCTGAAGTGAAAAGTTCTGGGAAGTCCTCCCGCATTGCTTGCTCACACTACCACAAGAACTTGTCACGCCCGCAGTTATCCCAACACACATTCACGAGCTTAACTTCTTTGTTCCGCAATTGCAAAACATCTATATCTTCTATACTAACTGGATGAACTCACGTCCTCAAGTCCTCTTCTTTCGGCACTGATGCCGATTTGATTACAACACTAGCCTCTACTAAGGCTTTCCTCAAGACGGAGACATGGAAAACATCTTCTAATAAACTCAGCTCTGTGGGCAACGCCAACCGGTACGCTGCTTCTCCAACCCGTTCTATAACCTCTAAAGGTCCCAAAAACCTCGAAGTCAACTTCTTGAGTCGGTGAATCCGCGAAACGCTCTTTAACGGCTTAATCTTTAGATAGACCTAGTCGACAATCGCAAACTCCATATTCCTGTGGCGAGAATTAAAATACTTTGCTTGCTGGTCTTTGGCAACCTTCATGCGCTCTTGAATGGTTCGCACCAACTCACATGCATCAGCCACTACTTATTCTCCCAAAAGCTTGGTGTCTCCCGCCTCGATCCAAAACATTGGCGTTCGACACCGCCTTCCATACAAAGCTTCGTATGGCTCCATCATTATACTTGTCTGGTAACTATTATTATAAGAAAACTCCACCATGAAGAGGCGGTCTTCCCACTTTTCCCAAAGTCGTGGGTACACATCCTCAGTATATCCTCCATTGTATGATTCGTCCTTTCGGTTTGTCCATCAGTTTTAGGATGGAAAGCCGTACTGAACTTGAGCTTCGTTCCCAGACTCTTCTGAACCATCCTCCAGTCCTTATACGTGAAACGTCCATTGTGATCACTAACTATACTCTTAGGAATTCCATGTAGTCGCACACAAACCCTAAATATTGCACACAAACAACTCTACTAAATTCTCTACGCGGTCCTCATTCCGATTTGGGATGAAGTGAGCCACTTTTGTCAAGCAATCCACGATCACCCAAATCGCGTCGTTACCCTGCTGTGATCTAGGTAACCCATGTACATAGTCCATGGATATGTCATCAAATTTCAACTCGGGAATAGGAAGAGGCTGTAGGAACCCGCCCGACTTCTGACACTCGTCCTTCACTAAGGAATAAGTTTGGCACAGACTCACGTATAAAGCTACTTCCCGCTTCAAACCAGGCCACCAAAAAGATTTCTTCATATCCAAGTACATCTTTGTACTGCACGAGTCAATGGAGTACTTTGTGAAGTGAGCCTCAAACATCAAGTCCTCTCGGAGCTTGCCAAACTGCGGTTCACAAATCCTTCCATCCTTCCTCAAATCACATCAATCAACTCCAAGGCGCTACTCTCGCCCTTTTGAGCTTCCGCCACGTATGGATGGAACTCCACATCCATATGGGTCACTTCTCAAATACGATCAGACAAGTCATTTTGCATTTCAATCCAGTTCAACCGAGCCACGATAGACTCGCCTCTTGCTACCCACTCCATGCCAAGGGACTCCCAGTCCCGCATCAACCGCTCATCATGAGTTTTGATCCAACTCCCTTGACAAGAATATTTCCTAGTCAAGGCATCCGCCACTACGTTGGCTTTGCCTGGCGTATACTGAATCACCACTACTGGCACTTCCCAAGTCATAACATGGAAAGGCGAACCTCCAACAATGCTATAAGATCTACTCCTCCCTGGTTAACTGCCCGCACTAACTGCATGGCCAAAATCAGGGAAAACACTACTCCACTGAGGCCCTCAAACTTACCTTTTGACAGCCCTTAAGCCCTCAGGGTCACCACCTTAGATAGGCAGTCAATATTGGCACGTTTTTCGGCAAGCCAGTCCATTCCTAAAATGACAATGAACTCCACCAACGGTAAAACTGCTGCTATCACGGTGAAGTCGACTCCGTCTAGATTCCAACAAATGTGCCCCTTCGCCTCGGTAGTCATGGATGACCCATTGGGCACGCGCACCTTCAGCTTTGCATCCACCGAGAATTACTCAACTCCAATCCTCTGAATAAAGCTTTCTACAAGAAAGGAGTGTGACGCTCTCGTATCAAACAATACCCTAGCAGGGTATCCAGAAACTAACACAAAGCCTAAAACATAGGCAACAAACGTAAATGATCCTGAAGGTCTAAAATAAGAGATCAACTTAAATTTCCTCATACCTGTCACCACATTAGGCTGACGGATCGCTTCCTACTGCTCAAGGTTATATGCCCTTGGTTGCACAGGTTTGAACCGAGAAGCGCTAGACTATGCCATCTTTGTTTATCTATGGCACTAGGGCCGGAGCGCAAAGACTGCTCCTGTCTTGACTCCTTCTCAGCACCTCCTTGAGTACAAAAATGAGCTATGTGGCCCACCTTGCCACAATTAAAGCACGTTGGTGGTCCCTTAAAGAGAGACCCTCCAGATGTCATGTTGCTTTTCTAACCAAACTTGAAAGGATGAGGCTTTTCTTTCAATTTATTCCCTTCAGAATTTACTTGAGTTTGAGAATGCTTCACTTCCCCTTGCTTGGCTGCAAAACCCTTCCGACATTGGGTTCGCTCCATATCGCTCTCCGACATTCTGGCATCCTCAACCAACTCGTTGAAACCAGCATTCTTCATGGATATGAGTGGTTGCCTCAGATTCTCCCCCATTCCGTGGTAGAAGAGATTGTCCCTCTCCTAATCGTCCTCCATGGTCGTTCCAGCATAATGACCCAACTGAGTGAACTCCTGAACATACTCATCTACTATCTTGTCCCACTGCACCAAGTGTAGAAATTGCCTCTAAAGGGCTAACCTCGTTGACGCAGGAATGTACTTATTCAAGAAAGCATTCCCGAACTCTTCAATGGATGGTGAGCATCTAGGAAACTGCCGACCGCTATGGCTCACCCACCACAACTTAGCATCTCCTTCCAACATGAAGGCCGCAAATTCATATTTCTTCTCCTCTGGCGTCTCTGGCGCCCTCAGAAGTTCTCTACACCTTGCCCACCAATCCTCTGCATCGGTAAGCGTGCCGACTCCCTTAAATGTTGGAGGATGGAAGCCTAAGAAATACTTCATTTGTCAATCTCTGTGCCCGACAACCATCCTTTTAGCCAAAGGCTCTGCTTGCCTGGCCCCTCCACCCGGCACGGTAATCGCCTTATCCGGGGTAGCAGGGGTTGCTACCTGAGCAATATGGGTTGCAGCTTATGCTGCCGCTGCAGCTTGGGCCACTACCATTGCTTCTGCAAGCATGCGACAGAAATCGGTCGGGGTTACCCCCATGCCCAACGAACCTGGAGCAGTAGCACTACGCCTAAGGCTCTTATCATGGCCTTGATGTCCCTGCCTCGCTTCTTATACCCTTAGCAAAAGCAAGGTAACACAAATAAGTCTCTAATTTCAAGACTCACACACAAGGACACTCATGGTCCCGCAATTCTCGTATGTGGATTACTTCTCTTACGCAATTCGATTATGACATTCGACCATGAATCCTTTCCTTGGACACTAACCTCCCCCTGATTCCAAATTGTAACAGCTCCCCTGAAATGACCGTATAATATGGGTCCGGCCGGGGCCCCACAACATACAATCGCCACAGCTTTAGCGTTAAAAGATGATATTTACTACCCTATTCAAAACTCAGAATAAAGAAACAACGAAAACATACCAATAAAACTAGAAGTTATCCTCTACCAATCAGGAGTATTAAAATGGCCTTAAGGCCTTATACAAAATATTAAAACACTAAATGATAATAAGGTCAAACATCAATGTGCAAAAGCACTCCTAAGCTACCTCGGCATGCAAGCTAGAAATACCAATAACATGGAGCATCACAGTCAAGAAGAAAACAAGCTAATAAGCATGGTAGTCACTTCATGAGGCCTAGGCCTTTTCGGCTAGCACAGTTGCTCCCTCTTGATATCCTTTCACTATAAAAATTTGGTGGTAACGTGGGTCAGCAAAGGCTGACCTCAACTATGTAACCAAGACATCTCCTCCCGACCGTCCGTAGTGGACATCGGGGCACTACATCACCCAGCAGGTCAGCACTTCGTATGCAATATACATAATCATGTAAAGCAGTAAAATGAGTTTAGATGTCTTATACAAAAACTTGTTTCTACGTTGAGCTCAAGAAAAAGGGGGCCTACAATGCAGCATGTATGTAATCCAGGATTTCACCCAAGGCACCCTATTACGTATGCATCTAGCACATCATCATAACTTAACAACTGGTTACTTATAATTTACCCGTCAGCGTCAAGCCGCAAACAAAAAGGGTAATGCAATTCCCCTAACGACATACAAGCCACATCACAGAAATATTGCCAAGGCCCCACACGCTCGTGGGTCTTAGACCCGTGATTGCCTGCAAACTCTGACTTCTCACGTCAGGATTCCGTCTCACACACAAACTGATTCAAAGAACCATTGCATGACCCCAATCGCTCGTGGGCTTCATTGCCCGGGCTTGTCCTATGCTTGGCATTCTCGTCAGTCTCATAGAAGGGGACTAGTCTCACCGGGACACTCTCCCCACATGACTTGCACGTCACGGGATAGCCAGCCGACAATGAAGACAAAGCCCCACCTTAGTACATCACAATCCAAAACCTTTCCAGCCCTAATCCATCATTCGTACTGCAACGTTCCTGCGCACCAAGGAAACCATCTACTGCCAATGCGGAGATAACCTTATCCGGTTTCAGTTACACGTACTCACTCTGAAAAAGGGGAAAATGCATGCATCATAAATGACATCTTGTCGCAATGGATTTCTAAAAAATCCTTAAGGCTCGCTATGCAACATCACTAAGTCGGACTAATGGTCGCGACTATGGCTTCACCCACAATTCCTAATCCACTAACAGCGGATCTCTAATGCAATATCATGCCGAGGACGGACACATTCGACCAGATGGTTCCTCTTGAACCATGACGACCTAAACCCCTCTCATTTGAGATATTTGGTGCCCAAAAGCTTGAAAATCAAGAAAGAAAGAGATGTGATGCACGCATCCTAGAAATCGAGAGAAGAGATGTCATTACCTTACGACCCCTTTTCTTAGCCATGGAATCCTTGCTTTGAACGGATTGATACGAGCGCCTCCATGCCCTCTCCATGGATCTAGTCTCCGAATGACTATCAGAGCTCAAAAGCTCCGTCGATGGTGGAAGGAAGCTCTCTCTTTCCTCCTCTCTTCACTTCCTCTCCAATCTAACTCTCACCCTAAGAGATGAGAAATGAGGGGAAAGACCCTCTCAGCCCTAATAAACCCATTTGGGAGTAAGATCCTGGGCCCTTGGATTGATTTTGAGGAAGCATCGGATGGCCACAAAATAAAATGACGGAACAGTACCTGCCCGCACGATCAGTGGCGCACGACCATTGGTCGTGCGTACTAGATCCCATGATTTTGCGATCAACAATGGCAGAACATAAGAAAGAAAGGGATAAATTCACACGAGTATCGGCGCATGACCAGTGGTCGTGCGAACTCTGTCCAATGGTCGTACATTTTCCCAAGGCAGAACCTTGAAAATTGGAGAATATTGCGCACGATCTGTGGCACACGACCATTTGTCATGTGCACTAGATCCAGTGATCGTGTGCTCTAGATCAAATGTCGAGCTCATCGACCTACCGCCGGCGGTATCTCTACCGCCTGGGGCTAGCTCCCAGTAACTTCAGGTCTTAAAACTGGGGTGTTACAATGTACACAAGCCGATGTCTCCTATGCTTTGAGCATAACTAGCAGGTATAAGTCTGATCCTAGTGATAATTAATAGAATGTTCATAACTCAAACTTTATAGCTATTTTTATATAATTTATTTCAATAATTGGTTTTATTTTAATTGCTTTTTGTTTAAATAACCTCTAATTTTCTTCTTTTTGAAATTCAGGTTATTTTGAGCTACAATTATTAAAATTAAGTTCACAAGAAGATTTTGGGCACTTCTTGGGTGTTTTTTGCAAAAGTTGAAAGTGACACGCCCTGGTCATGGGCTTGACTTATCCTGTGCACCATGCCCATTCTATAGCGCACCAAGGAAGAACCCAATGTAAGATTATTTTTACATGGCCCTATCACGGGTGTGATAGGAGGGCAAGTACATCAGCTCAATGGTTATGGCTAGGTATTCATTCCAGCCATTTCTGCCAATTTTACATTACAGCTAACACGCACTAGTCATAGGCATGACTAGAGGGCGTGACACCTACCCAAACCGACCAATTAACTATAGATCTTGCTAATTCCAGCCATTTTCCAGGCTCTATCATGGGTGTGACCTAGGCGCATGACCCGCCAGATAATGAATCTTAATAGTTTCTCTCCCAGCACTTCGCGCGGTTTTTATAGCGGCAGTTCCATGGTTGACATGCCCTAGTCCCGGGCGATACCAAGGGGCGTGACTCATTCGCTGAGAACACTATAAATAGCATCAAAGTTCTTGAGTATAATAAGGCAGATTCTGGAGCTAAAACTTTGTAATTTTGTTCAGTTCTAGTTGAGATTTTCATTTCTAGTTGTAGTATAGCTTTTGTATTTTCTTTCCTAGTTTTACACTTTTAAATTCAAGCTTTATTGTAATTATGTTTTTCTCTACTTCTGTTTGTGTTTCCCCATCATGATGAGTTGTCAAATTTTACTTAGTTCTTGATCATGATGAACTTTGGAATGAAATGAATTTTACTTTATTGTTTATAAATTAGCAACCTTTTTATTTTCCATTTTCTTTGACTTATCTTTGATTTATTCATTTCAAATACTTATTTCACGAAGTCATTTTTTGATCTAAGATCAGCACTCTAGTTTTCAGAGAGGTTGTGAATGCAATGAGGTCATTAAAGGACAAAAATATAATGATTATGCTTTTTTATTTAAGATCTTTATCTTAGTGTACAAAGATGTTGTGGATACGAGAAGATTACTTAAGGGTAAGAGGAGTTATGTGTGAACCTCGAGAGAGGTCATCTTAAATCTTCCGAATTGGGGTTAAACACAATTGTGGGGATTACAATGTAAAGCAATCTTCAGTGTTTTGATTGATCGAGGTGTCTTAATTTTTGTATCTATGGTTAGTTGAGTGCGTATTCTCGAGAGAGGCGCTTTCATAAATCAGGACCTCTACGATCGAAGTTGTTTATTTTGAGAGCTTGCAATTTAATTCTTATGTAAAGTTCATTTTATCCAAAGAGATTCTAGACCAAGTGTTTGATTTAATCTCATTGTTATCCTCTCATTATTTTAGTAATTTTTTTTCTTTTTGTTTCAAATTAAACATCACTTTTGATAGATCAAATAATAGATATTCCGTGTGAATACAAGTACTCAATAGACCCGTAGAATACGACACTTGATTCTATACTCCAAGCAATAGGTGCACTTACTTTATCGGGTTACACTCTAATAAGAGTTTGAACTATTTAGTAGTATACAAAAACACCCATCAAATTTTTGGCACTGTTACCGGGGAGTTATTATTGTTGATATTTTAAAAGCATGGATTTTCTTAATTTAATCATTCTCTTTTTCTCGAACTTGATTCCTCTTTTTAATTTTTCTTTTCCAAATTTGATTATATTAAGTGAAGGTTGTTTTATTTTCTTTTTCAAAAATGTTATATCAATTGGCCGCTAAAATTACTGAGCTTCAAATTAAAGTTAATCTTTTGGAAACCACATTGGAGCGCCAAATTATTTGTCAATATTGTGGTGCACCTCATAAAAGTAATGAATGTCATTTGTATTCTAATTCTACCAATTCTAATTATTCAAATTTAAATTATTGAAATGATTTTTCTCAATCTTATGCTAATAATTTTGATTATTATTATGATCATAATTTTTCATTTTTAATGAAAATAATTATTATAACTTTGATGGAAATAATTTTTTTTATTTACATGGAAATAAATTTTCGGATTTTATTGGAAATAATTTTTCCAAATTTCTTGAAAAAAAACAATTTCTAGTTTTAATGAGAATAATTTTTTTGATTTTAAAAAATTTTCTTCTAACTCGGATGTTAACTAATCTTGGTGGAAAGATCACTCGGAAAGATTCTCGAGCAATAAGGATAATTCTTTAGATCTAATTTTTTTGTTCTTCTTCTTTTACAGCGCAAGCTTCTTCCTCTAATTTTAAGAAATTTTAACAAATTCAATTTCATTCTCCTCCCAAAATTTAGATGCGATTAACTCTTATACTAGTGATAATTCTCCATCTTCAGATAATTTGGCTATAAAGGAACATGATTTTCATATAATCCTATAGTTTTTGTATACGGAAGAACAAGAAAATTTATTATACCAAAAATATATTAAGGTTATGGGCACACTAGATTAAATAGAAGAATAACAATTTTCTTCTGCTACTTCACCTGAATCTTTTAATATGTGTCATGAATTTTCACAAAGTCCTCTTATTTTTGTTGAAAATGAATTTCATGAAAATTTCGTGTTTGAAATTTTTATTTCATTTGGTACTTCACTAGAATTTTCAAATGAGAATTTATTTTCAGAAAAAGAACAACCCGAGCTTATTCAAATAGTTTTGCAAGAACCTCCTTGTGAAAATTTTCCATACACATTTATTTTTGATTTTTTATACTAATGATTATCATGTACAAGATGAGCCATTGCAATTAAATCTCGTCAACAATTTATTTGCCGCACATCTACAAAAATTCAAATCACCTCAGGTATGTTTAGGTGATTCGGATTTTCATTTTCAGGCTGACCGTCAAAAGAAGAATAAAGAATCAAGTGGAGGAGTAGCAGGGTGACAGACTTCGGCACTTTACCCAAGCGTGAATTAAGGGAGCTGCTTATACACTTTAATTTTATTTTCCTTTTAGCTAAAAAACTGTTTAGCTTAAAGATGAGAAAAAAAAGTGCTCTTGGGAGGCACCCCTTGGTTATCTTTAATTTTCTTGCAATTTCTTTTTTCTGCATTCTCCTTATTTTTTTCTCTCCTCCTCTTACCTGGCTTATAAACATTGGGGACAAAGTTTATTTTTAAGTATGGGGGAGAGATCTTTTATTATTATTTTTACTAAAAATCCAAAAAAATATTATATTAAAAAAAATCTAATTTGTTATTTTCTTTTATTTCAAAATTTAACCTTATTGTCCTTTTTATTCCAAACGAAAATACAAAAATTTATAAAGCCTTTTTAATATCCCAAAAAAAATCTTTTATTTTTAGAGAAATCTTTTACTTATATATGTACTCACTTGCAAAATCCTAATCAAATTAGCTTTTTCGTAGTGTTTAGAAAGTTTTCCTACTTTATTTGATTTTAAATTTTTGAGTAAAACAATTGGCCATACTGCGTTTCTAGTTAAGCACACATGTTTGTAGAATTTTATGTATAATTAAATATTCATCATACTATTAGCCTTATAATTTTCTAATTATGTGTAGATGGTTTATTTCACTTTTAATTGGAAACCGGTATAATCAAAAAATAATTTATGTGAATATGTAAACATTTACTAGAGTGATATTATCCGAGTTAAGATGAGAGGTATAACTTTCTTCTAGAACTTGCCCCTAGCTATTCTTAAGACTTTGCATAAGTTAAGCTTGTTAGTATGAAAAAGAGTTAGGCATTTTTATTAGCCCGTTTGAGCTTTATAACCGCACCGAACATTTTTACCATTGCTAACCAAAGTTGAGCCTTGTATCTTTTATTTTGTTTAATCTCTACCAAAATATCACCAAAGCCTAAAAAGAATCCTAATCGCACACCTAAGCTCGAGCTTGGAAAAGTTTGTTTTTGCTTTGTGTATGGTTTGGAACTCATTTTGGTATGATGGTTATATTCACAGTTCTTTTTCTTCGGTTTGTGAAAGATATATTATATATATATATATATATATATATATATATATATATATATATATATATATATATATATATATATATATATATATATATTTATATATATATATATATATGTCTTTCATAAGGGAGGAAAAGGAAAAAAATGAGAAAAAAAGGAGTTAAAAAAGTTAATGTGTAAAGAAGTGAAAACAATGAGTAGCTAAAGTTTTGACAATTTGGCAATGCATTTGTAAATCAAGGGTGTTAGTATCGAGTCATTTATGCGAGCTCACTTTTGGTTTAGGTGTGACTAGACATCGAGTTTATCTTTATTTATCTATACCTTTAACATAAGCCTATATTTCAACCAAGATAAGTCCTAATAATTAGTGCTTATGAGTTAGACTAGTGACGTGGTGAGAATATGGAAGGGCAAGCCAATGGTCGTCAACATTGATGGATTTCTTTCGAGGATAACAGGATTATTAAATATTATGTAAAATCAACCTTAGTGAACATGCATATAGGCGTAAGACTTTGCATTTTACTCCTTAGGTTCATCACTCATTTATAGTTTTGATAATTTTTCTACTCTCTATGGAAGGTTGTTTGCTCATGACTAGAAAATGGGTTAGTATGGGGGTATTTGCTAACTCTTATTTTAGAGTTATTTTTATTTAATTTTATTTCAATAATTGGTTTTATTTTAATTACTCCTTTTTAATAAACTCTAATTGACTTATTTTTGCAATTCAACTTATTTTGCGCTGCAATTATCATATTGAACCTTACTGGACGAATTTGGGTAAATTTTGGGTGATTTTATCAAAAGATAAAAGTTACACTCCCTGGTCACATGTGTGACCAGGGGACGTGACTAATCCCACGCATTATGGCCATTCTTTAGCGCATTAGAGAAGATGCCACATCAGATTAAAGTTGCATGCCCCTATTACGGGCATGATAGGAGGGTATGTCCAGCAGCTCAATAGGTGTAACACCCCATTTTTTTGCTACGCTACCTGGTCTTACAAACAAAATCGCCATTTTGCGGTGACACCGACACTCGGGGTGGTCATCATTACAAAACCCCGATTCTGCCGGCATTAATGATCATCAAAGAAGTATAAGTATAATAGTGAAGACAATCAATTCAAGTCCACAAAGATCACCACATATATATAAAAGAGAACAGTAGTCCACAGTCAGTACAAATCTTGAAAGAGAGTAGAAAATGGGCTTAAGCCCGCTACATATCTAATACAAATTATCACTCTCTCACAACTCAGAACATCTAAGCAGAAGAAAACTGAAATCCATCCTTTGCCCATCACCGTGTAGTAGTGGTAGTATGCAACAACTCCTCCTCATGTCCTGCCAATACTGATGCTCCTACTTCTCGGTCCCCTAAAATGATGTGGTCCATCAATCGTTAGTCAAAATAATAAGCTACTATCGTCCTCGCCTCACCCCCGTGACCCCTATGCACTATACGGGGAGGATGAAAGCGGAGGACAAAAATGTAGAGTGGAACAAGCAGATGACAACTACCCTAGCATGTGTGTGCACAAAATAACTATAGCAAGGAAGCAGTAATGCAAACAAGTAAAGATGAGTCGTAAGTAGATGTAAAGTAAACTATGAAATAAGTAACCTTAACTTATAAGAGTTCCCATACAAACTTATAAGTTAAGGGGTCTTTTGCAAGGCTCCCATTGTATAAGTTATCCCATACTAGTTTATACCATGGGATGTCATGTTATATACAAGTATGTGTGTAGTAATATGTTATGGATGATTCATGCAAGTGCAACACACACACATGACTCAATGCGCGCAGACCTTTAGTTCCCCCATTTTGGAAGCTAGCTTCACTCCCAGGAGCCTCCGTAGTGGCCAAAGTAGGCAGTGGGTCGAGCCACCCCACTCCTAGGCGAGTAATTGCACTACCAGGCCTATAACATACATACGCCTCTGAAGTACATACCAGAGTCACCGCATACTATACTGACCAACCGCCAGTCTTTTTCTTGGGTGAGTGAGAACCACACTCGCCGAGTCAAAGTATCGATGTCGGTGCGATCAAACGTCTTATACCGAAGACCCACCACTTTATGCTCATGCAACCATGAATTTCCCGCGCCATTGGCTCCCAGGACTAACCCATCCGTTAAAACTACCTTGCGAGCCTTCGACGTACCGGGCTAATTTGCCCATTTCCATAACCACCAAGCCTACCGCTCGGATAACCTAGTCAAGCTAACTTCCCAAGTCACCGGGGTGAGTGAAAGTGAAGTTCTAATATATTGCTAATAACTCTTGTATTCATTTAAGTCTTATAGTTTAAGATTAACCGTGTACTGCCCACTGCATTTCCTGTGAAGTGCTTTCGAAGGCACTAGGAACAATGATGGGCTAAAGCCCAAAGCTCCCTTTTGCAAGGTACTTATTATTGTTGGTATCTACCTATAGCAAATCCCATTTAATGTTATTATAAATCTGACCCTAGTGTATTTTGACTCCCTCTCTCCATAGGAGAGAAGATTGTTCGTCGATCCCGAGCACCACATAACTCTAGTCAACCCAACACCCTCCCCATCATGAATCCTAATGACGAACTCATTTTCACCTTACCAAATCCATATACTCTTAACCCCAACTCCCTATGTCCATCCAACATGCTATCACAATTATGCAATTTTACTATATCAGACCAACCTAAGCTATATGATGAGCATGTGTTATGATCCCATCAAATATTCCTCCAAATTCCCTAGAATTATTATAGGGGGGTCTCTCATGACATAGTTAGACTAAATCCAGGAACTTGTAATTTTCCTAATTAATTTAGCATTTATTAAAGTTTCCCCAAAATTAGGACATGGGTGGTTTTGAAAATGAAGTACTATATTTCCTTAAGTTATGGCCACCCAAATATTAAGAACACTATCTGATGCCAACATATTAGAGTATAACAAGTTTCATAAATTTTCATTAAAGTATTATACCCTAATTAATTAATTCAATATATTTGAAATAAATATAGGTAAAGACGGAAGTACCATCAGACACAATCCAATAATGACACAAAATTTACCAGAGCTTTAATATGATCATAAAACATTGCTGACTAAGTTTCATACAATTACAAGGTTAGTAAGCTATATGGAAAAATATTTCAAATAAATCCCTAATAGGGCACTTTGTGAAGAAATCTACTTGTAATCTTTTCCAAACAATATGAAATAATTTCCTAAGCTTTAATATGCCCTAAAAGGTTCTCTGGCCAGGGAACTTAATTCTCCAGTAAGATATAGTATTTAACACATGAAGTACTTTGAGATAATGTCCAATCATTAAAAAATTACTAACTAGTGCATATAATTGATATTTGATCAACATTGTCAGAGTTTCATAACATTATAAGTTTATTTAACAATAATTACCTCATAATCATCATAAAAGGCAATATAAAGGTTATAACTATCAGTATGAGCTATTGTCATCTAAACATTCAATAGTAAATTCCAGAGGCTCATATTGCTATAAATACTCTCCTGCCAAAATTTAATAAAGATCCAAGGTCATATGACCTTTCAATTTTTCCATAAAGAGGTATAGGCCTAAACAATTTCCAATTGATTAAGTTGTGTGCATGTGTCAAAATGTCAACCAAATTTTTCTTACGGCTATTAACCACCCTAAGATCACATGGACTAAACTCCAAGTCCATACAAAGACATATCACCCAATGTCCTTCACAAACCCCCAAAGTTCAACCTTAGGGTTTGAACTAGGGTACTAGGGAAAATCCACCCTAATCCACCCCAAACCCCAAGTAAGGGTGTTTTAACTATCCTTGAAGCTCTGGCCAAAGTCTCATCCCTTTTGGGTGAGAATTGGCCCCTACATGCCCAAATAACCATTTTGCCCTAATTTACCATTAAGTGACCAAACTTCAGTCACACATTACCTATTCAAATCAACCCCAAATGGGTTGATATTTTTTCCAATGACATATAATGATGTTAAGGACAACTAACCAAAATTTTGGAGGTATTTGATGTCAATAGGCCCTCTAATTATATCATACATGATTTATTAAATATTTACCAAAACTATAGAAAAGAGTTTTCCAAAAATTGCCATTTTTGGATATGTTACAGGTATGGGTAAGGTTAACTCACAGTATAAAGTTCAAGTCATTTGGACAAGTCATTTAGTGGGGGCACTCAATTTAGTCTCTAACTAGCCCTATGTATAAACTGCACCATTTTGAGTGTTGTGGTCAGACAACTAACCCAATTGGGTTTAAATCAATTTTAAAGTAAATTAAACTCAAATACCTATAACTTTTGTGACTGGCCATTTTTTCGAAAACGACCTCTAAGAGCCTCATTTTTCTGATTGAAAAAGAGTACAGTAAAGGGAATAAAACAACACTTTTATTAATAATAAATCTAAGCATTTGATCAAATCCAACGGTCCTGATTATGTCTTCTTCCTCCAGCCATTGGCCATAATTTAACCAACCTGGAGGTACTTCCAAGTGCTACGCCGGCCACCCGACCACCTCCCTGGCCGACCACCGCCACCACCACCTCCATTGAGGTGGTGGCTTTCGCTGGGTGGTGGAACGACCGCCAGAGGTGGTGGTTTCCGGCGAACCCGCCACCATGAAAAAATGGAAAAAGCTACATTTGTTCACGCTGGTTCGGGCTCAAATGAACCGGATTTCTCACCTAAATAATCTAGGATACTAGCACAAGGGGATAGGAGGAGAAGTGGAATTGTCATGGGGGTTGTTGCCTTGCCGAACGCCGAATTGCCATGGCTGGACTTGAAGCTATCGAGTGCTCTACAACAACACAAATAAGGCCTTCAGTTTCATCAGGGGAAGGGTGGAAGCGACAGTTGGGGGCCTAGTGACTCATTTAAAAGGATTAATTAGGGGGAGAGGAACCGGCATGGCTTTAATGCTGTTGAAACTCAATTCATGCGTATAGCCGAACAAGCCATCGTGGCCTGTCTAGCTAGTTTGTCGGGGCCTGACCAGCCAGTATTCTAGCGAGTAGTTGCATCGGGCTGTTTATTCTGATTGTCAGGCCACAACGGTTTTGTGAAGTCGTGGAGCTCAGGTCCAAGGTTTATCCTCAGCGGTCTGATGGCAACCCGCTGTATGCGGTCTAGAATCTTGTCGCCGCTTCAGCGAATTGGTGAGCAGCGTTGCGAGTTACTAGCTATCTGCAAGAGCGGCTTAGCCACTTATCTGGTGGCCTTACTCTTGTGTCTGGAGGTTGTAATATTGTGGCTAGTATAGTGAGCGGTTTGGGTATGTCAAACCGCTCAGGCGCCCGACTTGTATTTTGTCCCACATCGTGGGTTGTATTCTCTCACCTCCCCTATTTTCTATAAATAAGGGGGGCATACCTATGTATTACTTACTTTTTTGGAGCAATCAAATTTGCGGTTATCTACATCTTGTTTGTCTTTTTCCTCATTTTTAACTTGGTATTAGAGGGAAACCGGTCCTATTGCTCCAGAATAGTTTTGCTCCTGTAGCGGTTTGTTTATTGAAACCGCGTGGGTCTTTCCTTTCTTCTGTCCCTCCCTTCTTTCGGCTTTCTCCGGCTTTTTCCCTCCCATTTTTTCTCTCTCTTGTCGCGCGGTTTTTCCCTTTCGCGCGCGGTTTAGTGCTCTTTCCTCTTTGAGCATCTTCTCTGCCCTTAGGTCACAGTTTCTCCCTTGCTGCTGGTGTGTGATCACCGAGACCGGGCAGTTTCTGCTTTTGTTCGCGTTGTTTCTTCCCTCGTTTCCTGTTGTGGTTTCTTATTTGTCTGCGTGGCTTGCTTCTCTTCATGGATACTCCGTCGTCTTCTGATACTTTCCCTGCTCCTTTCTCTCATTCCTCTCCCTCTGTCTCTTCTTCGGGTAATTTGGGTACGCTGTCCAAACTTACGGGCCCGAATTATCCTGACTAGAGTGTGTCATTTGACTTCCAGTTACATTCTCAACGTAAGCACTCACACTTGACTGACACGTCCTGTTGACTCTGTTGCTTATTATGATTGGGACGCTTCTGAAGCTTTGGTTCGATCATGGCTGGCAAATAGTTTGTCTGATGAGTGTCTTCCTGTCATTCACCATGATCATACAGTAAAAGCCGCGTGGACTCATCGTGCTGCTTTATATTCTAAAGGGGCTCAAACTTCCCAAATATACACTCTGTATACTGAACTATTTGCTCGTCCTATTATGACACCTTCTGCAGCTTATCAAGGGTGCAGAGTCTTGGGGTTGAACTTCTTCAACATCGTCCCTTCTCTACTGATCTTGCTGAGCAACACAAATATTTTCAGGAGCTCCTAGTGGTTAGCTATTTACTTCATCTTCCTGAATCTTATGATCTGATTCGTCAACAGATTATCGGCGAAGTGGACACTCCGACTCTTGATGCTACTGCTGCTCGGATTTCTGCTGTAACAACTCTTCTTCAGCGCCCTTTACTTCCTTCTCCCTCTCCTGATCTTATTGCTCATTCTACAAGACATGATCATTCTGGTAGTCGAGGTGGCCACACTGGTGGTCTTGGTTACTCAAAACATCTTTGTTCTCATTATGGCAAGACTGCCCATCAGATTGATCGATGTTGGGTCAAACACCCTCATCTTCATCCTGCTTTTACTGATTCTGCTAAGAAGTCTACTGCATCACTTGCCACTTCAGGAGCTCCTCAGTTAGCTACCACGGGTAAGTGGCTTATTGACTCTGGTGCTACTACTCATATGACCGGGAATTCTCAGCTTTTCTCTTCTCTTACAACAAGTAACCACTTACCTCCTTTTCTTATTGATGATTGTTCACCATCTCCGGTTCATGGGTGTTGAACTGTGCATGTTACTTCTTCTATTCAGCTTCGGGACACTCTATATATTCCGAATTTTCCTTGCAATCTTCTTTCTGTTACTGCTCTTTGTAAGCTGTTTGACTGTGAAGTGATTTTTACTGCATCAACTTGTGCCTTTCGGGTTCCTCAGTCCAAGGAGATGATAGCTACTGGGACTGAGAGTGGCGGCTTGTTTTATCTTGATACTTCTGCTTTTTTGCCTCATATTCTCTACTTCAGTGGCATCTTCTACTATGTCATCCTCCTCCTCGGATCCTCTATCAGCTTCTGTCTGATTTACCTCGGGGAGAGTCCCCTATTCAATATTAAGCTTCTCAGTTTGGTAAACATCATCATTCTACTTTTCCTGCCAGCAAATAACATCGTTCTTCTCGACCATTTGATATTGTACATTCTGAAATATGGGGTCCTGCACCTACTCAAACTGTTGGTATTGGTAGTTTATATTGTGTGACATTTATTGATGATTTTTCCCACTATACGTGGCTATATTTGTTGCGTGAACACTCTGAAATTTTTTCTATTTTCACTGCTTTTTATAATGAAATTCATACACAGTTTGTTACTTCTGTTAAAATTTTTCGGTCTGATAATGCTAAGGAGTACATTAGTAATCAATTTACGTCCTTTTGTATTTATCATGGTTATGTTCATCAAACCACTTGCCCGTATATGTCGCAACAAAATGGTGTTGTTGAACGGAAGAATCGTTATCTTCTTGACGTCGCTCGGAGTCTGCTTACCCAGATGCATGTTCCGAAGTTGATGTCGGTGTACGCATTAGAGCCGAATTATAACTACGGACGCGCACGACTATCTCTTCACGAACTAATTCTATGCTCACACAATTGTTCTACACCGCTCGATGCTATTACATTCATTCAATTTCACGCTAGCGTATGGTTAGCCAAACCATTTCGAGATCAAATAAGGGCAATAGGCCGGTATCCGATCGAGCTAAAAGGACCAATATTGGATCCGGACGAGCGAAGGTTGTACCCAAAGAGATTTACCGAAAATAATCACGAATTCGGAAAAGGTAGATCTCTCCCAAAAAAAGAAAACAAGGGTTCGCCAAACCTGTTACGAAAATTAAGTTAATCAAGAAAACAACGCAAAAACAATTAAAGCTAATCACGAAATTTCAAATGATTTCAAAATTTAATGCCAGAAATTCCACCACAAGATTATTTAAGGAAAGAAACACACGAAAGTGGAAAGGTTCGTTACCCAGCCAGAATGGATTATTCCGATTCACTCGGCGAGGATCATTCTTCAACGGCTCCACCGGAATCACGCCGGTAGGGGTGAAATTCGTCTGCCTTCGTCGCGTAACGCTGGAACTGGAAAGTCCCGTCAAAATTGTCTTAATATGTAAATAAATATCTTCAAGTATGGCAAGAGAGAGAAAAGGTGGTGGATTGGAAATATTAATGGAAAGAGATATTCCCAATATGGAGAGTTAAGGGAATTTATGGTAGGTGATATTTTTGTTATGGCAAGAGGAGGGAAAATATGGTATGATTTTAGAATGAGCTTGGAAGGGTATCTTTTGGGTTTAGGAAGGAATTTATGAGGGAGGTAGGAAGGAATTTATGAGGGAGGGGGTCGGTTTTGTTTTTGTAGTGGAGGTGACGGCTGGGCTTGGTGGAGGTGGAGGTGGCCCAGGTTGGCCCTGATGGTGGTGGTTCGGGTAGGAGGAAGGAGGAGGGTGGTCGGCTCTTGTTGGAGGGAAAAGGAAGAGGTGGCGGCCTTGGGAGTTTGGATGGTGGCTTGGGTAGGAGAGGAGGGGTGGCCGGGTTGGAGAAAGAGGGAGGGGCTGGGTGGATGGTGGTGGCTAGGGCTTTGTTTTTTTTCAAGGGGTAGAGGTGAGGAGGAGGGAGGAGGAAAGCCGAGACTTGAGAGAGGGGATGAGAAGCGGCCGACGGCCAAGGAGAGAGAAGGAGGGGCAAGAGAAAGTCTGGCCAAAAGATGAGGAAGGAGGAAGCTTCAAGAGGTTAGGGTTTTCAAATTTTGTTTTCATTCCATCTACTCCAAATACAGGGGGGACATGCCTATATATAGGCTACAACAACAACAACACTCCAACTGGCGACATGCAGCCCAAACATGAAAAAATGAAAATAAAACACACACATACATCATGATTTTATATCATAACCATAATGTACATACTACATGAAATAGAAGTGCGCAGTCATCAAGGTGTTGCGCGTCGTAGTCTCCATCACAAGTCTTATTGGGGGCATGCGGTTCTTCTCTCTTGCTTTCTTATTAATCGTGTTCCCTCCTCTATTGTCGGTTGGAATACTCCATTTTCTATTCTGCACCCTAATGCGAATCCTTTTCCTTTACCTCTTTGTATCTTTGGATGCACTGTCTTTGTTCATTCTCCTTCTTCTAATCGTGATAAGTTGTCACCTCGCTCGGTTAAATGTGTCTTTCTGGTCTATTGTACGACTCAGAAAGGTTATCGTTGTTATGATCCTATTCTCCATCGGCATTATGTTTCTACTGATGTTACTTTCTTTGAGACTGTTCCATACTTTCTCTGTCCTCATCTACTCTTCTTTCTTCTGATGATTCCATTCCATCACCCATTATTTCTGCACCTTATCCTGAGCCTACTACTCTTTCTTCTTCTTCTTCTTGTAATTCTCATGTTATTCCTGCTTCCGCTGATGAGCCGCTGCCCATGGTTCTGAATGTGCCTGTCTCTCCTTTGGGAGGATCTACACAAGTAGACATGGCTGACCTTGATCTTCCTATTGCTCTCCGAAAGGGTGTTCGATCATGCACTCAGCATCCTCTTACTGGTGTGGTGTCTTACACCAGCTTGTCTCCTCGGGAGTAGAGTTTTTCTTTGGCCCTCTCGGCCAGTGTTCTTCCGGCTTCTTATCATGATGCTCTACTTATTCCTTATTGGAAAGCTACTATGGATGAGGAGATGAAGACTCTGACTGAACGAGGTACTTGGTCTCTTGTTCCTACTCCTCCTAGTGCTGATGTTGTTGGCAGTCGTTGGGTTTTTGTCATCAAGTATCTTCCTGATGGTACTGTTGATCGCTATAAAGCCCGACTGGTAGCCAAAGGATTTACGTAGACTTATGGTGTGGATTTATTTGATACGTTCTCTCTGGTTGCCCGGATTACTACGATCCGTGTTCTTTTTCAGTGGCTGTGAACAAAGATTGGGACATATCTCAGTTAGATATCAAAAATGCTTTTTTAAGGAGATTTGAATGAGGCGGTTTATATGGAGCAACCACCTGGGTATGTTGCTCAGGGGGAGTCTCAAGTGTGTAAGTTGAAGAAAGCCATCTACCGTCTTAAACAAAGTCCAAGAGCCATGTTTAAGAAGTTTAATGAGCTTATTTCTGTTGTTGGATTTGTTCGGAGCGCTGTAGATCACTCGTTGTTTATTCGAAAGACCACGTCTGGGCTAGTTATTCTTGCGGTATATGTGGATTATATTATTCTTACTGGGGATGACATGAAAGGTATTGATATGACAAAGAAGCATCTTCTTAAAAATTTTGTTACGAAGGATATGGGTTCTCCCAAGTATTTTCTGGAGATTGAGATATCTCGGAAACCTGGCTCTGTCTTTCTTTCACAAAGGAAATATGATCTAGATCTTCTACAAGAGAAAGTCTTCTTGGAACTAAACCTGCCCGGTCCCTTATGGCTGTTGGAGATGACAAATGCTGGAGTGAGTCTTCTCCTCTTCTAGAAGATATCACGCGGTACAGATGTCTGGTTGGTAAACTCATCTATCTGACAGTTACTAGACCAGATTTGTGTTATACAGTGTGAAAAGTAAGTCAGTTTGGGATTGTCATATGTAGTCCGCTTTGAAATTCTTGAATATGTAAAAGGTGCACCGGGTAAAGGACTCTTGTTTCTAAAAAGGGGACATTTAAAGGTAGAGTCTTATTCTGATGCGAGCTACGCAGATGATAAAGGTGACCGGGAGTCAACATCAGGTTTCTGCACTTTTGTTGGAAGAAATCTAGTGAGTTGGAAAAGCAAGAAGCAGGCTGTGGTTGCCAGATCGAGTGCAGAGACCGAATATAGAAGCTTGGCTTTGACTGCTTGTGAGAAAAAGTGGCTTCGAACTCTCTTACTAGATATGGGAGAGTTTTATGATCATCCCCTACCGATGTTTTGTGACAATAAAGCAGCTATATAAATTTCAAAGAATCCGATCTTTCATGAGAGGACGAAGCATATCGAGGTTGACTGTCATTTTATTAGAGAAGAGATTTTGAAGAATCAAATATGCACTCCTTTTTTTACGTCTAATAGATAGCTGGCAGATTACTTCACGAAACCGGTGACTTCGTTCACAAAGGTTTGCAGCAAGTTGGGCATGGTTGATAGATATGTTCCAGCTTGAGGGGGAGTGTTGAAACTCTGTTCGGGCGATTAGCCGAACAAGCCTCCGCGGCCTGTCTAGCCAGTTCATCGCGGCCTGACCAGCCAGTATTCTAGCTAGTTGCCGCATCGGGCTGTTTATTCTGATTGTCAGCCGTAGTGGGTTTGTGAAGCCGTGGAGCTCGGGTGCAAGGTTTATCCTCAGCGGTCTGATGGAAACCCGCGGTATGCGGTCTAGTATCTTGTTGCAGCTTCAGCGAATTATTGAGCTGCATTGCGGGTTACTAGCTATCTGCAGGAGCGGCTTAACGACTTATCTGGCGGCCTTACTCTTATGTCCAGAGGTTGTAATATTGTGGTTGGTATAGTGAGCGATTTGGGTATGTCAAACCGCTCTGGCTGCCCGACTTGTATTTAGTACTACATCATGGGTTGTATTCTCTCACCTCCCCCGTTTTCTATAAATAAGGGGGCATACCTATGTATTACTTACTTTTTTTGAGCAATAATATTTGCGGTTATTTACCTCTTGTTCGTCTTTTTTCCTCATTTTTAACTAATGCCATTAAGATCCATAAGGGGAGGATTTCATCCATGGTGGGTTCACTGAATCCAGCCATTGAATGGGCCTGAAAAGCCGCTTGATCATCTCAGAACTGATGGGGGATATGAACCAAGCCTTTAGAGATTGTGAGACGAGGCCCCTTAGCCATCTTTGGCCATGAATTGCCCTCTTTCTCTTTCTTTCTCTCTCCTCCATTAAAGGTAAAATGAGCTTTCTCTCTCCTAGTCACCATTTCCAGAAAATGAATGGCATTCCATGTAAATATCAGCACCCTAAAGTTAATCGGCCACTCAAGTTAGGCTTAGCTTTTGGGCTTGGTTGGGTTATTTAGGATCGTTTGACATATTTTAGGGTTGAGTCACTTTGGTCAATTTGTCCTTTTGGGTTGACCCCAATGGGTCATTAGTGACCCATTGGCCTCTCTTAAGGTCTAGGGAGACTTGGGTAGTGTTGGTTTTATAACTTGTAGGCCACTTGACCCTTAATTAGGGCACTTGACCACTTCAGAGTTTAGGTTGACCCCAATGGGTCCTTGGTGACCCATTGGCCTCCCTTAAGGTCTAGGAGGGGTTGGGTAGGATTAGTTGAGCACCATGGAGGTCACTTTACCCTTAATTAGGGAACTTTGACCACTTTGGGGCTAGGGTTGACTTTGGTCAACTTGACCACTTGGGTTGTCCCCAACGAGTCCTTAGTGACCCAATGGACCTCCTACAGGGTTAGGGAGGTTTAAGTGGTGTCATTTTGTCAAGTTGGAGATCCATTATCCCTAGATAGGCTACTTTGACCAATTTAGGGTTAGGGTTGACTTTGGTCAACTTGACCACTTTACTTGACCCAAAAGGGTTCTAGGTGATCCAAGCCCCCCCCCCTAATGTCTTAGGAATGTTATGGTGGGGATAAAGGGTCAAGGTGTGGCCTTAAAGTCAAACCCTAGGTTAGGTAATTAGAATGTGTTATTTGTAGACCATGGTGAACTCACCTTCATTCCTATGTTCACTTGGTCTTCTTGGGCTTCCCAGGGTTTTATCATGACCTAGTCATGACAAAACCACTCCTAGGGGTCTTGTTATTTAAGGGATGTTACAAATCCCAATTAACAAAAATAAAAATTCCATCCCTGAAATTCAGGTAAGGCCTGCGGGGTTTCTATTGAGATTAACTGAATGTAACATCCCTCAGGAATAAAAATTTTACATGATGCAAAGAGCTCCAAGTACTTCTACTGTATCAGATCTTGTGGCTCCTTGGTATGCTCCTCCTTTCCATGATTTGCCTACATGATCTTGACCATCGAAACCTTCTCGCACCGCAAGACTCACAATGTCGTATCATCTATCCTTACCAGCTCGAAGCGGACTGATCGATCAGAAGCTGTCGAGCCATCTATACTAGTAACCTACTACTACGGCCGTGGTAGAGCCTTCCTAAGAGAGGATATGTGGAAGACGTCGTGCAAACCCGCTAACTCCATCGGTAGCTCTCTGTAATCCAATGGGCCGATCCACTCCAAGATCCTGTAGGGCCCCATATTCCTCATACTGAGCTTCTTTTGCCCGCGTATCTGTGAGACTCCATGCATCGGATGTATCTTCAGGAACCCCCTATCTCCAACTTGGAACTCTACTTGACGATGTCGTGCATCATAATACTCGGTCGATCTTCTCTAGGCCTCTAACTCATGAGGGTCATGCCTATGCAGGACCGATGATGGTTCTTATAAGAGAGCATGATCAGCGAAAAAAGTCTCTCCCATGGCTCTTCGTGGACCAGAATATATAACCGTAAAAGATCCTTCTAGTGTCCATATGGTACACTTCATCTCCCGTTCGTTTGGGGGTGGAGAGTTGTGATGAATGTTGACCTGGAGCCCAGATAAGCCTGAATTGATCTTCTCTACTTGGATATAAACCACCCATCCTGATCTAATATAATCATCTTGAACACACCATGATAACGGACAAACTTCTCACAAATCTCATGAAACACCAACTTGGCTTTCTTTCAAATCGTTGTAATCTAAGCTACCTCGGTCAATCTATCCTCGATGTTCCAATTAAAATTGTGCCCGGAGTGGGGATGTGGTAACCTGTGTATAAAATCCATGATTATATTCTCGAACTTGTACTCTAACTCGGGCAGTGACTGTAGTAGTTCCCCCATAACCCTTGCATTGACATTCACTAGCCGATAAACCTCAGCGGGCATCACAAAATCCATGACGTCTTTCTTATTCCAGGGAAATACACGTTCTGATAAACACAATTTTCTTCTGGTAAATTGAATTCTCGTTTGTAAGTGTAGACGGCAAATCTATAACCTTCCTTTACACGACTAGGTTCTTATTCCTTCTAGTACGCCCGAGTAATCAATCAACTCATCTTTAAGATTTATCCAACTTATCAATTAACGGGAATGATCATTTCGTCAAATGACCCATCGTCCTCAAAATTAAAGTGGGTGTACTCCTTAATCTTGTAGATTATCAATAATAATCATTAATATTTGTAACATCTCGCCATAGTTACACTTGATAATCCAAAATCCATTATTCAAAGTAATGAATCTCACTAACCGTGACTATATCATCAAACTTATATATTTTGATCCTTGATGATATCCAAATCAAGTCTGCAGAGTCTTACTTAAGGTATTCGTCTTTGATATAATGTTTGCTATATCCTTTCAAATTTCCTAGTGTTAACATACTTCTGATGTTACAACATAGGGATTTAATCTTATATTCCTGAATATCCTGAATCTTACAACCCGTCATCAAATTCGTATAGTATCTTATAATGGTTAAGTCTCGTAATTAATCCTCCTTATTACCATGAAATTTGACCGAGTAACGTCGAATAAGACCAACTTCAACATCACTATGTTTGGGAAAACACATTTTCTAAATTCGGTCTAAGGGAAACCCAAGTCAGTAACTAATTTTCCCAATAAACAAAAGATAAGCCCTTACCTATTTCGGGCTAAGTATCTTCGATATCACTATGTTATATTCGTCCTAGAAGTGCACACAGTCCTTATGGCATAAACCTTAGACTTGGGGGTTCCATCCTATAACTTGTTTATATACTCCATACTTTAGACTCTCCAGTTACCATTTACAACAATCCTCTCAGGGTCAACATGTGACTCAAACCCAAATGGGTCTCTTCTGTACTTGAATTCTTATTCGACCCTTGGTATTTAGTATGATGGTTGTCTCATCCTAATCGTGCCATCGATACGAGGGTTGAGTCTATGAGTCCCCTACTATTCCGCTAATGGATTGTAAGCATCCATTCTCATTAAAGTTGTGCTATCAGTTTGGGTAACAGTGGTAGTACCACTCGATAAGTAAAGTAGGGACATTTGATTTTAAGCCTTAAGTAGCTACTCTTGCGCTATACTCTTCCTCCAGTCGCTTCAGGTATCCTCATATCTTAATCGGATTTATACCTAAGGTCACTTTTGACTAGGATATGCTAAGAATCGTCTTGGTAAGTCATGTTTCCTAGTTGGGTTGGTCTAACACATTGATATAAGTACTATATATTGTGATCTTTACACATGGGCACACCACAACTTCTGTTGCTTAGTTTGTCCCCAAATATATGCTCGCACGGGGTGACCTATTGTTTTGTGGACTTCTTCTCTTTGGACGAAGGTTACCTATGATACCTGTTTGTAAGACCCCTTTTTTTTACTATGCTACTGGGTCTTACACCCAGAATTTTCGTTTTGTGGTGACACCGACACTAGGGGTGGTCGTCAATACAAAACACTGATCCTGCCAACGTTAATGATCATCAAAGAAGTAGAAGTACAATAGTGAATATAATCATGTCAAGTCCACAAAGATCACCACATATATATAAAAGAGAGAAAAAGTTCATAATGAGTACAAAGCATGAAAGAGAGTAGAAAATGTGCTTAAGCCCGGTAAATGTCTAAAGCAAATGATCAGTCTCTCACAACTCACAACATCTAAGCAGAAGCAAACTGAAATCCATCCTCGACCCATCGCCATATAGTAGTGGTAGTATGAAGCAACTGCTTCTCATGTACTACCTCCTTGTCCTGTAAATGGTGATGCTCCTACTGCTTGGTCCCCTAAAATGATGTGGTCCACCGACCGTTAGTCAGAAGACTAAGCTATTGTCATCCTCGCCTCACCCCCGCGACTCCTATGCACTGTGCGGGGAGGATGAAAGCGGAGGAATACAATGCAGAGTGGAACAAGCAGATGATAATTACCCTAGCAGGTGTATGTATAAAAGGACTATATCAAGGAAGTAGTAATGTAAACAAGTAAAGTAGAGCAGTAAGTACATATAAAGTAAAACAATGAAATAAGTATCTTAACTTATATGAATTCCCATACAATATTATACGTTAAGGGGTCTTTTGCAAGGCTCCCATTGTATAAGTTATCCCATACTAGTTTATACAATGGGGTGTCAAGTTATATATAGGTATGTGTATAGTGATATGCTATGCCATGATTCTTGCAAGTGCAACACACACACATGACTATATGTGCACAGACCTTTAGTTCCCCCATTTTGGAAGCTAGCTTCACTCCCATGAGCCTCCGTAGTGGCTAACGGAGATATGGGTCAGGCCACCCCACTCCTAGGCAGGTAACTGCACTACCAGGCATATCCCTTACGTACGCCTCTGAAGGACACACTAGAGTCACCATATAGAATGTTGACTAACTGTAAGACCCCCTTTTTTTCTTTTATATCCCGGGGTCTTAGGCCCAGAATCGCCGCTTTGCGGTGACACCTTCACGTCCTGAAGGGGTCATCACCACAAGGCACCGATTCTGCCGGCCAATTCGATCACAGAAAGGTAGAACAAAATGAAGTAAGTAAAAGCAAGTTCACTGAAATAAATCACATATATAGAAATAAAACTCCACGAAGGGATTGTCCACAGAATAATATATCAGAGTAATAGAATATGGGCTTAAGCCTGGTACAACATGTCCTCACTACAAGTCACTCATGCGGAAGCAAAACTAGCATCTACTCAAGGTCGAGACTCACGGTCCCTGCTGTATGAACTCCGGAGCTAGATGCCCCATCTCCAAGTGCACGGTCTCTGGCTGCTCCTCCATGCTGGGCTCCACGATCCCCTAAATGATGTGGTTCAAAAACCATTAGTCATAAAGACTAAGCACATATCATCCCTACCCCTTCCCCCATGGCTCCTAGGTACCGAGCGGAGAGGAAGAAAGGGAAGGACATGAAGGTGGAGAATGAATCAAAAGAAAACAAGTGGCAGTGGAACTAATCTAGCAATTCTATAATAAATATGACAGAAACTGAAAGTAGGAAAAGTATCCTTAACTTATGTGCAGAAGCGCATAAGCCAAGGGATCTTCTGCAAGGCTCCCATCGTATAAAGTGTACCATACCACTTATACGTTGGGGTGTCGGTTATCAAACAACAACATATATTTATATTAAATTAAACCTTTATTTATAAACTTGCCCACACAAGCTTATAGACCAAGGGGTCGTTTTTCAAGTCCTAATGTATAAGCGTCTCATACCACTTATACTTTACGTGTCAGGGGTTAAATGAATTGATTATGCTATGACATGCAAGTGGGTATGATGGAACAAGCAAGTGCAACTCACACACCTGACTCTGTGCATACAGACCTTTAGTTCCCCCTTTCGGAGCTATTACCTCCCAGGATACCTCCGTAGTGGCAGACGGAAGCGGTGGGTTGGGCCTCGCCCACCTATGAACCAGTAAAGCACGACCGGTCAGACCTATCGTACGCCTCAACGCTTGGTGCACTAAGCGGATGCCTGCGTACTCTTGCCGGCTGGCACACCGGACTTCAGCTTTAAAGAAGTGTAAAACCACACTTACCGAGTCAGCATATTGGCGTCGGTGCACCGACCCTCCAATAACGAAGACCCACCACCTTAATTTTCATTCCTTTTATGCACATGCAAATTAAATCATAATCACACAAAAACCGAGCCGAAGCTCCCCGGACCAAAATGACTGTCTCTTAACCAACCGAGCCGAAGCTCCCCGGACCATTCCGTCCGTATCTTAACCAACGAGCCAAAGCTCCCATCAATCTTCCTGTGCCAACAGTGTTTGTGAAATGTGAGATCCTAAATACTATGTTACTCTTGTTAGTTTGTTATTGCAGTTTACGTTAACCCAGGACTGCCCCCGGTATTCCCCGTGAAGAGCTCTCAAAGGGCACTAGGAACAATGATGGTAGCTGAAGCCCATCGTTCCCTTTCGGAAGGCACTTATTGTTATTGGTTGAATTCCCTTACCCATTCCCTTCTCAAGTTGCGATAGGCTAACCTAGGGTGATTTTTTACCTTCCTCTCTTCGGGAAAGACGATCTTTCGTCGGACACGAGCTCCTTTGAACTCTAGCTAACACCACTTCCCACTAATCTTCATATCATTCTATTGCGATATCATCCACATCTATTCACCCAGACGAAATGACTAACTCCAACCACTATCCCTGATCATGTCCTATTGTAATTTAACCATATGCTATATGCAGACCAACCTAGACTATATGTCGAACCGGTTATGCAGTGACCCAATACTCATCCAAATGCCCTAAATTATTTACTGGAGACTTATCATAATATAATTAGCTTAAATCCAGAACGTGGTAATTTTCCTAATTTATCTGGCATTTAATTAATTTCCTCAAAAATTCCAAGGGCTACCGGTTGAACATGAACTACCCTAAGTTCTCATGCAAGATGTCCAACAAAATTATAATAAATAGTATGTTATCTCAATAGGGTAAATCCAAAGTATCATGGTTTTTCTATCATCAAAAGGGCAATAAAACTATTTTAGCCATAGCTTCTATATTTTGTTATTTGTGAATCAAGTATAGAGAATATTCTTCCAAAAATTATAAATAAATTATACTATTCAAATAAAGCCTTAAAAATATCATTGACCCTATATCATAATTTTTCAGTAATAATATCATCCATAATTAATTTTCAAGGCATAAAACCCCTTTTTAACATTTGTGAAGGAAGTACTGGATTTACTAAACTAAAAATTATATAAAAATTCATGGGTAACCATTATGTCCTAAAATATTTACTTCAAAGATTTCATGAGATTTCAATGATCAGAAAGATACAAATAATTAATACATCAATTAGGGCTATAATCAACTTTACAAATGAAGTGCTGGAAATAAACATCATAAAATTCCAGTAAACTTTATAAAGATTCCACCTACTCCGAAACTCACTCTACCCGAGTTTCACAGCCTTTAGATAATGTTTAGTGACAGATTGTGCTTAATTAGTATTTTACCCTAAAGCAAATATTAGGTTTTTAAGGTATCTACTTGTCTCCAAATCCTCCAAAATTCCGTCCAGATGATTTATATTATGTTAACGTCGACTCTACCGAATCTCAAGACAATATGAAGGCATTTGCCCCATGTCCTTCACAACCCTCAAAACCCTCCATTTAGGGTTTGAGCTTGGATCCTAGGGTAAACCAACCCTAAATCACACCATTTTCTCCAAGTGGGTTATAATAACCCCTCCAGGTCAGTGGACAAAATGTCAGCCTCAATTGAGGTGATTTGACTATTCCAACCTCTAGTGCACTTTTTACTCAGAAATGCCTCACTATTGCCTAGCTAAGAATAGGTGACTCACTATCCAAAACTCATCCAAATGAGTTAAAAATTTGTACAGAACTACGTTTTATAGCAAGGGACTACTCACCACAATTCGGTAGGGTTTGGAGGTCATTTGACCACATAAATAAATTCCTCTAAGTTTATTAAATTAAAACAAAAACTTTCGGCAAAGTATCTCCAAAAATTATCATTTTTATACAACCTCTAGATATGGCTAAGGTTAACCCCCTTCCCAAATTTCTAGTCATTTGGACAAAGGAAGAAGAGTGGGCATCCATTTTAGTTTTTGCCCATCTCTAGGTATAGCCCCCATTAAAATGGGTGCTGCGGTAAAACCGCTTACCCAAACGAGTTGAAATCAATTTTAATTAAACTAGGCTCGAAGGGCTACAACTTTTGTGACTGGCCATTTTTCCTAAAACGGCCTCTAAATGCTTTGCTTTGCAGCATCAAAATAAGTATATTTTATGTATATTTACCTTATATATTATGTACTTAATTTTCATATTATAATAATGTTTTATGTACTACATCTCCCCTACCAAACAGAACCCGAAATAGAAACTCAGAAAAACCATATTTCCTGTAACCCTTCCGTGATCCGTCGCCGGCCGTCCGGTCACTTCCCAGGCCAGCCACTACCACCACCACCTCCGCCGAGGCGATGGCTATCGGTCGGCGGTGGTTTAGCCACCGAAGGTGGCGATTTCCGGCGTACTCGAAAAATATATTTTTCATGGTTTTCCATGAAAACGTGAGATAGGTCCGGCTCCTTTGAGCACGAACTTCATTTCTAAGATCCTAATATCTACCCATAAGAGAAGAAGTAGAGGAGGACCTTGCTCGCGGTTTGAAGACAAGATGAACGTCGGATTGTCATGGCGCGGTGGTGGCGTTCCCGAACTTCTCCTACAGCAAGCAGAAATCTGAATTCCTTTGGTCTAGAGTGTAACCTTCTCCTCTTGCTCTAAAGGGGCTTTTATAGATCTCAAAGTGGGGAGGGGAAAGGATGAAACATTCATGGCCATGAATGTCCACACTCTCTCTCTTAATATTATTTCAGTTATGGTGCAGGGAAGGAAATGGTGGAAGATGAGAAGACTGATTCAGGTGGCGATTTCCTATTGGTTCAACTCTTCCCCATTTTATTAAGTATTTAGGGAAAGAAACGGCTCATAAATACTCTTGCTGTAAATTCCCATAATCAGAATTGATTATGACTTCGGTTACAGAAATTTCCAGCCTGGCTGATGTTTCGGCCTTCGTCACGGGCGTGACATGTAGGTCACGGGCGTAACAGGGCTGGGTGACAAATTATGTGTTTGTCGATCGTCGACCTGAGATCGACGATCGTCGAAGGGTGGTCACGCCCTAGGTCACGGGTGTGACACGTGGGTCATGGGCGTGACAGGGCCATGATGCAAATTCTGCGCTTGACGATCGTCTCGCTGAGATCGACGATTGTCGAAGGGGGTCGCCCTAAATCACGGGCGTGACACCAAAGTCACGGGCGTGACGGGTCCTTGATGCAAAATCTGCCCTCGACGATCGTCTCGCGGAGATCAACGATCGTCGAACGGGGGTCACGCCCTAGGTCACGGGCGTTACACGTGGGTTACGGGCGTGACAGGCCCGGGTTGCAACAATCTGCGCTCGACGATCGTCTTCCTGAGATCGACGATCGTCGAAGGGGTCACTCCCTAGTCACGGGCGTAATGGGTCGGTCACGGGCGTGACCAACCCGTGACTCCAAGTCTAGGTAGATTGACCTCAATTTTTGGGCTCCCAAGGGTTCTGTCACGATAGACCGACTCTAAGGGGTCTAGCCGGAAATGGGATGTTACAAATCCCAATAAACAAAACAAAAATTTCGTCCCCGAAATTGAGGTTAAGCCTACAGGGATTTTTACCGGAAAAAAATAAGCTTGTAACATCCCATATGGTTTTTCCTATTGGGTCGAAGCGGCTACTTGTTTGATAAAAAAAAGCAATCTCCCCCAATAAACAAAAGATTAGCCCCTACTTTCCTACGCATGCCTAGGTTCTCAATTTCCCTTATCTAGTCCTACCGGTTCAATACAAGAAGGTAATTCATAGTATACTGAGAGGTGGTGATGTATACCTGACTGAACAACTCTGGGTATTTTTGCCTCATCGGGTCCTGCGATTCCTAGGTGTGCTCCTCCTTACCATGATTCCTCCACAGAACCTTGACAAAGGGGATCTTCTTGCGGCACAAGATCTGTACTCCTTTGTCATCGATTCGAACTGGCTCCAAGTGAACAAACCGGTCTGAAGCTACCGACCCCTCGGGGGTCAAAATCTGCTGCTCCGGGCGTAGTAGAGCCCTTCTTAGCGAAGAAATATGGAAGACGTTGTGTAGAGCTACCAGCTCTGGTGGCAACTACAGCCTATAAGCTAGGGCCCCGATCCGCTCCAGGATCCTGTAAGGCCCATATACCTAGGGCTAAGCTTCTTTCTCCGACCGCGCACCCGTTGAAAACTCCATGCATGGGCCGGATCTTCAAAAACACTCGGTCCCCCTCCTGAAATTCCACCTGACGATGTCGGGCGTCATAATACTTGCTTCTCTGCTTTGCGCCTCTAAACATCCTGTCTCTGATCAGTCTCACCTGAGCTTCGGTGTCTTCAACAAAGTCCAATCCCAATGCCTTCGGTCCTCGTCCTGAACCAAAGAAAGTGGGGTCCTACATTTTCGTCCATACAAGACTTCATGAGGCGCCATCTTGATGCTGGACTGGTAGCTATTATTATAGGAGAACTCGACCAACGACAACATCTTCTCCCACGACTCACCTTGGTCCAATATACACAGTCATAGTAGATCCTCCAACGTCCTGTTTTTGCGCTCGGTCTGCCCGTCTGTCTGAGGGTGGAAGGTTGTACTGAAGGTTAATCGGGTGCCCAGAAATGCTTGGACTGACCGCCACTCCCTGGATGTAAACCGTCCATCGCAGTCCGACACTATCGTCCTGGGCATGCAATGATATCGGATATACTGCTCCACGAAATTCCGTACCAGCACTCCCACCGAGTCATCCTTCCTTATTTGTATAAAGTGGGCCATATTCATCAACCGATCAACAATCACCCAGATCGATTCATTCCCTGTCCGAGACCGGGGAAGCCCATGTATAAAATCCATAGTTATATCATCAAACTTCCACTCCGGCACTGGGAGTGGTTGCAACAGTCCTGCGGGGTTCCTGCACTCCGCCTTCACCAACTGACATGCCTCGCAATGGGTCATGAAGTACGTAATATCCTTCTTCATCCCTGGCAAAAACATCATCTTCTTCAAATATTTCGTCATCTTGGTGATCCCCGGGTGTATAGAATATCTGCTACAATGCGCCTCCGCCATGATGTCCTCCCGAACCCGGCCTCCTACGGGTATATATACTCTGCCTCTGAAATGTTTCAATCCATATCTTAGGGAATAATCTCCTGTCGAACCCTCCTCCAAGGCTCGGAATATCGGCTCTGCCCATGCATCCGTCCTCTGTCCGTCCCGAATGTAGTCCCGAATATCATCTATGGCCACCATCGATGCCAGATACTCCCTATACAGCTCTGGATCATCCTCGGACACTAGGGATATCTGAATATTTCTGGAGGACTGGACTAGCTCCATGGACATAACCTGGGGCCCGGCTTCAGAAGTGGCAGCTCTCCGACTCAACGCGTCAGCCACCAAAGTTGATTCCCTAGATGGTAGTGCATCTCATACTGATAGTCTGCTAAGAACTCCACCCAGCGCCTCTGCTTGATATTTAGCTCCTTCTGCGTGTCCACGTATTTCAGGTTCTTGTGGTCGGAATAGATGACGCATTGGACCCTATAAAGATAATGGAGCCAGACCTTCAGAGCAAAAACGACCGCTCCCATCTCAAGGTCATGCACCGGGTAGTTCTGCTCATGCTTCTTCAACTGGCGAGATGCATATGCAATCACATGGCCCTTCTGCATCAGTAAAGATCCCATACCCTGGTAGGAAGCGTCGGTGTAGACCTGAAAACCTTCTCTCCCCGAGGGGAGAGTAAGTATGGGGGCCGAGGTGAGTCGATCCTTCAGCTCCTAGAAAGCCGCCTGGCACTGCGGGGTCCAAACAAATGGTGCCTCCTTCTTCGTCAAAGATGTGAGTGGGAGGGCAATTTGGGAGAACCCCTCCACGAACTTCTTGTAATAACCGGCAAGTCCTAGAAAGCTTCGTACATCGGTGGATAACTTAACCTGCGACCAATCTCGAACTGCCTGAATCTTTGCCGGATCCACTGCCAACCCGGCTCCGCTGATAATATGGCCTAGAAAGCCCACCTCATTCAACAAGAACTAACATTTGGATATAGTAAAGCATAATGCCTACAAGTCCAAGGGACGAGCTTTTCGGAAGGGAAAATCCATCTAAGGACCCCCACCTTCGTCCTCCATGCGGGACAAAGGAAAGTTTTGATCGACTGTCTCATGTTCCATAGTAATTACCGCTAAAAATAATAAAAATCCCAATGGTGAGAGAGTTCTAATAGGACGAATTAATAAGACTAATGCCACATATTATTCGTGTGGAATCATAGGGCACTACTCTAGTGAGTGTCCCACTAGGAGTAAACCACTGGCACTATTAGATTCCACGTCTTAGCCTGCCAAGCTCATCTACTAAGCTGGCGGTGAATCAGATGCCGAGCATAGTGATATCAAAGATGATTCTTATATGATGGTTATGAGGTGTATTCTGGCCACACCCCGTGCGTCGGATGGGTATAATTGGATGAACATCTTCTCGTTAAATTTTAAAAGCGGTGAAAAGTGATGCAAGTTAATAATAGACATCGGAAGTTGTATGAACGTCATTTCTGAAAATGCCGTCACTCGTATGCATCTAGTCCCCGAACCACACCCCCATCCATATAAAATAGCGTGGGTAAACAAAACATCTATCGCTATTTCTAAGCGTTGTTTAGTGCACTTACGATGAAGAGCTATATCGATAAGGTATGGTGCGACGTCATCCCCATGGATGTATGTCATGTACTACTAGGATGCCCGTGGCTCTACGATTATGACGTGACCCATTTCGGAAGAGCCAACACGTACGAGTTCAAGTATAATGGTAAGACCATAGTCTTGACACCCTCACCGCCCAAGGATCCTTCGATCTCCTCCAAAGACACAATTGTGCCTGCGAAAAAGAAAATTATAAGCTTGATAAGTAAGAAGGAGTTGGAATGCGAGACCTTCTTGGACGGCATCATGTATGCTTTAGTATGCCTACAAGCTAAGGAAGACTCGTCCTCTTTAGAGAATCTACCGTTATCTCTGCACACTCTATTTGAAGAATATAAAGACGTCTATCTGGTGGACTTGCCATCTAAGTTGCCACCCATAAGAGATATTCAACATGAGATTGACTTCGTCCCGGGCTCATCATTGCCTAATCATCCACATTATCGGCTCAATCCCTCCGCACATGAGGAATTAAAAACTTTAATTTTAGAATTGCTAGCAAAGGGATTTATCCGCCATAGTAAGAGCCCATGCGCAGTACCGGCCCTCTTGGTCCCAAAGAAAGATAAGTCTTGGCGATTATGTGTAGACTACCGGGCCATAAATAAAATTACGGTCAAATATAGGTTTACCATTCCCCGTTTGGATGATTTATTAGATATGTTATCGGGAGCCACCATATTTTTTAAATTGGATCTCAAAAGTGGTTATCATCAAATAATAATACGGGAAGGAGATGAATGGAAAATGACCTTTAAATCTACGGATGGGCTCTATGAGTGGTTGGTGCTTAGAGAGGGGCTCACCAATGGACCGAGTACTTTCTCACGATTGATGAACCAAGTATTTAAACCATACATGGGTATGTTTGTAGTAGTTTACTTCGATGATATACTAGTATTCAGCCGTTCGCAAAAGGATCATGAAACACATCTAAAGACAATCCTAACAACATTGCGCCAAGAAAATCTATTTATTAATTTTAAAAAGTGTGCCTTTGGTGTGACGTCCGTAGAGTTTCTAGGCTACATAGTTAGTTCGGAAAGAATTCATGTTGACCCAAAAAAGGTCCAAGTGATTAAAGAGTGGGCTTAACCAACAAATATTCGGGAAGTTAGAAGTTTTCACGGCTTGGCCACATTTTATCAAAGGTTCATTCAAAACTTTAGTAGTATCATGGCACCGATCACCGAATGTATGAAGAAGGGTTAATTTTCTTGGACTAAAGTGGCCACTCGCGCGTTTCAAACGATTAAGGACCGGATGTCCGAAGCCCCACTACTACGGTTGCCGGATTTTAGTAAATTGTTTGAGTTATCATGCGACGCATCGGGGATAGGGATCGGAGGAGTTTTAAGTCAGGAGGGACATCCGATAGGTTATTTTAGCGAAAAACTTGTCTGTCCAAAGTTAAATTATTCCAAATATGATCGTGAGTTTTATGTCGTGATACGTTGTCTCGAACATTGGCGACACTATCTTATCTCAAAAGAATTTGTAATCTTATCCGATCATGAGGCCTTAAAATTTGTAAACTCCCAAAGTAAAATCAGCCCTAGGCACGCCAAATGGGTCTCCTATCTTCAGGAGTACACATTCATTATCAAGCACCTCAAGGGTACGTTAAATCGTGTGGCGGACGCCCTTAGCCGGGTCACCCTATTACTGTCTACCATTGAGGTATCAGTCATAGGATTTGAAATAATTAAAGATGAGTATGTTCAGTGCCCGGATTTTAAGGATATATACATCGTCGCTCAGGACAATTCCCCTTCCACTTTCTCGGCATACTACATCCGTTACAGGTACCTATTTAATAATACGCAACTATGTATTCCCCGCTCTTCATTACGCCATTTTATCATATGGGAATTACATAGTGGATGGTTAGGTGGACATTTCGGTCGCGATAAAACGATAACACTTGTAGAGGATAAATTATTTTGGCCGGGCCTCAAACCCATAGTTAATAAAATCGTAGGGAGCTGCCGTGTCTGTCAATTAGCAAAGGGTAACAAGACCAATACGGGTCTTTACACACCCCTTCGGATTTCTTCTGCCCCATGGAAGGATGTTAGCATGGACTTCATATTGGGCCTCCCACTGAATTTTAGGCGACACGATTCCATATTGGTCATAGTGGATCGATTCTAAAAAATGGCTTATTTTATCGCTTGTCATAGCACCAACGATGCTTCACATGTCGCTAAGTTGTACTTTAAGGAGGTCGTGGCACATCCGGGTGTCCCCAAAACAATCGTGACCAATAGGGACGTTAAGTTTACTAACTATTTTTGAAAACACTTTGGAAGTTGTTGGGTACTAGACTTTTGTTTTTCGTCGGCCTATAATCCCCAAACGGATGAAAAAACGGAAGTTGTTAATCGGAACTTTGGTGCGTTACTTCGTTGCCTTGTGGGTTATCATAAAGGTACGTGGGACCTTATCCTTCCTCGCGCTCAATTAGCCTACAATAATTCTAAGAATAGGTCCACCGGTTTATCTCCAAATGAGGTCGTGCATGGATATAAGGCGCCCGTGCCTCTTGACTTGGTATCATTACCACCATCATTTAAATCCAGTCAATTTGAACAGGACTTCATCTAGCACGTTCACACTCTCCATGAGCACATTGGTAAGATGTTAGCTAAACAATATGCTATTTATCAATCGAATGCTAACATACATAGGCGAGCAGTCCCCTTGAATATTGTTGACTTGGTAATGGTACATCTTATCCTTGAACGGATGCCTTCGGGCACCATATAAAAATTAGCGAATAAGAGAGCCGGTCCTTTTCGGGTTTTAAAGAAGCTATGTGAAAATGCATATTTATTAAAGTTACCCGCTAATTGGGGAATCTCCCCTGTTTTTAACATTTCGGATTTAACGCTTTATGTCGCTCCACCACATGAACTGTCAGTCTCTACGTTTCATATTTCCACTATACCGTCTAAAGGGGTGGGGGTTAGATTGTCTTTGGACCGCTCTCCCTTTCAGATTCTTTGGGAGGTATGTTGTCTATTGATGAAGAAAATTGTTTTTCTTCTTCGCCTAGCGCTTTTCCAAGGTTCCCCCGGACTGATTTCATGCCTGAGAAGATTTTGCAAGATACGGTGCTTTCTACTCCCGACGGCGACATTCATTGGTTTTTGGTCAGATGGCATGGTCGTCCAGCTTTGGACGACTCTTGGCTTTCTTCGGCAGAAATGGCTCGTCTCGATGCCGATATCCTACACAGTTACCGTCAAGCACACTCATTGGTGATGAGTACTTTTGAGAGCGGGAGGATTCATGGCGAAGACCACCACGATGGCCAAATGGGTGATGAAGACGACGTCCATGGCGCTGTTGTAGTGGAAGAAGATGATGACGATGCTCCACAAACAAGAGATTTGCGGCGCCGTAGCGATCACGGCTACAATCTTTGCCCACGCAACAAGAATAAGATTTAATGTTATCTTGCTAATTGGTCTGCATTTATCCTTTTATATGTTGTATTTGAAACTATTTTATTCCTGTCATTTCATTTCTGAAACTATTAAATTTTGGGCTACTAATAGCCGCTTGGATGTAAGCCTTATATAAGGCCAAACTTTCATTTGTTTAGTAGATTATTATTGAAATAAAAAACAAACTTTGCCTAAACCTAATTCCTCTCTTCCTCCACCTCTTAGCCGCCGCCCCCATGGGGTCTTCCTCTCAAGGTTTCGGCCGCCCCTCTCCCTCCTTGCTCGGCTGCCCCCTTCCTCTCTCTCTCTTTCTCTTCCAACCCTTCGTTCTCCCTCCACACATTCCCATCTCAATTGATGTGATAATATCCCTGTCAAGAACTTCAGCCACTTGGAGGAGAAGGCTCTTGTGAAGGAGACGAGCAAGATCTTCATCCGTGGCGCATTTCCCGTGGATTTCAAAGGAAGAGCGGTCGTTCTTTGTGGATCCAAACATCTCGGATCTATGTTTCCGAGTGGGGTAACGAAATTCCGACACAAGAGATTTCCTTTCTTAGATTAGTTCTTGTGGTGGACGAATTTTGCGTGATTTCTCGAATCGTTAATTTTTGCGGTATTACTAGTAATAGATTTTTGATTTAAATTTGGTTTTCCGAAAAGACTTATCGAGAGGATTGGCAACCCTGGGTCATGTTTTGTTGGGATAGATCCTACCACTTTTAGAATCATGATTTCTTAGGTGGATCTATTTGGGTACAACTCCAAGCTCGATCGGAATCGATATTATTCCATTTAGCCGGAAAGGATTTTGGCCTATAACCATCCTCCGTTCTATTTGCGGATCGGCTATCTGTATGTTAGTGCGAACGATAAATAAAACTCATTGTGATTGCTGCGTTTCATTATCATTAGGGTTAATTAGCGTTGAGCGTTGTAATAGTTGTAGTCACGCCATCCGTGTAGGATCTTATAAGAAATAGCCTACATCAGGAGTACAGCACACAATAACCAAAGATGGCTTTATACTTGGAAGACAATTTAGAAAAAGTGTATAGAAGGAACTACACAACCAAAAGATATCTACTATGGGATTGATGCAACAATCACCAACAGTCAAAACTTCTGGAAGAACTATTTCTTCTATATCAGTATTAATATCAATAATCTCAGTATCTGAAGCCATCTGATCATCTGAGGAGTCATCTTCCTGCATATCTGCTGAATCTGCTGCTGCTGGAGAGAGCATAAGAGCTTCTTCATTGGATATCTCCCACTGCCTGGTTGTAGAGGCATCTGTATCCAGGCCCCTAGAAGAAGGGACAGAGGAGAGGGCAGTAACTCTATTCGAAAGTGTTTTGATGGAGGCAGTGAGAGGAGCTATAACTCGTGTTATAAGTTGCTCTAAGGAGGGAGAAATGAATTTCAGAAGATCTTGATCTATATCTTATAAATTTAGATATAGGGGTTCAGGCTCAAAGGAGGTGTAAGGAGTTTGATGTCCACAATTTGAACAAACTGAGAAGGCAGAAGGGAGTTCTGTATGGGTGAACTCAGGAAAATAAGAGGATGGAGGAAAATCAGAGGGAAGACATGATGATGGAACATCCTTATGGATGGGCTCAGATGTAATCTGAGAGGGTAAGGATGGATCAATGATGGGAGAAGCAATATGCTGAGGAGATTCGTGATGATCTGTATGAGGAGATGCATGAGGAGATGCATGATGATCTGGGGAGGTCTGAATCTGGATAGGTGAAGCAGGAGGTGGAGGTGAAGGAACTGGATAGGATTGGATTGGGGAGGAGGGAGGTGAGGGGACTGAGGTTGAAATAGAGGGAGGAACATCTTTTGGGGTTCGGGAAGTAACTACATCAGCTCTTGTATCCTCAGAAATCCTGGAGGCACTGGAAGGCCTAGGAAAGGTCCTCTCCCACTTAGCAAACAGAGTGGAGTCCAACCTCTTACTGTCATTTATGAATTGGGTCTGAGAGACCAACAATTAAGGAGCCTTAGCCTGGACAAACATTCCCAATATTCTCCCAAAACAAACCTCTTTCTTAGGGTTTTTCCTTTTAAACAACTCAAAGAAAAGAGCTGTCCAGTTTATAGATTTGCTATTAACTAGAGCAAACATCACAGAGAATTGCTGCTTATTAATGTTATCATGAGCTGTATGCTTGCCCATCAGAACTTTACCAACAATATCTGCCAAGAAATTAAATTCTATAGACAGATATTTCTTAAGCAGTTTTGATTGTGTTCCTTCTTGATGACCCATTCTTATCAGCATTGAACTATACTCAGAGGTATCTAGTTCTAGAGCACCTTCTCCATTCCCAAATTCAAAAAATTTAGAAAGTATAGTTGGAGTAAGAATAACCTGGGTTCCAGAAATAGATCCAACCATAGTCGATTCACCTAGAGATGTTAAAGAGTAAACCCATTCTTTAATTTCAGATGCTGGAATCTTGATCCTAGTTGACATTATCTTTTCAGATTCTGTTCTTTGAAGAGATTTAGTATATCCAAGAAGATTTGATTGCAGTGGTTGAAAAAATCCATGTCAATGTCGAATCCTGTATCGAACTTCATCGAAGTAAGAATGGCCGCTGAAATCGCTATTAGAGTCCTGCAAAGAAAACAAAGATCAAGTGCAAGAGAATTTGGAAGGCGCGGGATAGAGCACGACGAGAAACCTTAATATAAGTTTTTTGAATACGAAAGGTCGGGCTTTGTCCTACGATAAGATAAGAAAACTTCGATCTTAGGTCGACGACGTATTTATAGACAAATATTATCGTCAGCCTCTGAATGAAGAGGGAAATTAGATCATCGATCTCAGGTCGACGATTTATTTTCTGAAGAAAAAAAAGTCATCTATCTCTAGTGGACGATTTTAGCTTCACATAGCGCTGTCGTCGATCTCTGGTCGATGATAGAGCTCAAGATGAGTTCGCCGATCATCGAACTCCATTCGACTATTTGTGAACAGATCTTCAAACACAGATAGAGATTAAATTAATCCACTCCATTTATCATTCCAAGCTGATTTAGGAAGAATAGATGTTTCTTTTCATCCAAAGGATTGGTGAAGATATCTGCTCTTTGAAAATCAGTGGAGATAAAGTTGAGATTAATTTTCTTTTTGTCTACACTATCTCTAATGAAATGATGCCTTATTTCTATATGCTTAGTTCTAGAATGATGAACTGGAGTCTAAGCAATAGAAATTACACTAGTACTATCACAAAATATAATTGAATTATTTAGATTGTATCAATAATCCAGCAATTGATTTTGAATCCACATTATCTGTGAACAAAAACTACCGACTGCAATGTATTCAACCTCTGCAGTTGAAGTGGACACTGATGTTTGCTTCTTGCATAACCAAGACACAAGCCTATCACAAAGGAACTAGCATGTTCCTGATGTACTTTTCCTGTCTACTCTGCATCCATCATAGTCAGCGTCTGAGTATCCAGTTAACTCAAACTCTGATTTTGTTGGATACCAAAGTCCTAGATTAGGGCAACCCTTTATATATCTTAAAATCCTTTATAGTAAAATGTAGTGAGATTCTTTAGGGTTTACATGGAACCTAGCACAAAGACATGTAGAGAACATGATGTCTGGTCTACTTACTGTGAGGTATAATACGGATCCAACAATAGCCCTATAAGTTTTCTGATCAACTAGTTTCCCTTTTTCATCAGAATCAATCACAACATTGGAAGTCATGGGTGTTTTCATTGTTGAGGGATCAGCCAACCCAAATCTTTTCACTAATTCCTTAGCATACTTGGACTGAGATATGAAGATGCCATCAGGTGATTGCTTCACTTGGAGACAAAGGAAGTAAGAGAGTTCACCCATGCTACTCATTTCAAACATATAATGCATCAGGTCAGAGAACCTTTTGCATAGTTTGGAATAAGTAGAGCCAAAAATGATATCATCTACATAAATTTGTACTAAAAAGAATCTATCATGATGATGTCTAATAAATAAAGTTCTATCTACTAAGCCTATAGAAAATTTATGCTCTAAGAGAAAGCTAGCTAAGGTTTCATACCAAGCTCTTGGAGCTTGCTTTAGACCATAGAGAGCTTTATGCAATCTAAAACATAAGAGGGATGGGTTGAAGAGATAAAACATGGAGGTTGCTTAACAAAAACCTCATCCTTTAGTTCTCCATTGAGAATGGCAGTCTTGACATCCATTTGATATACTTTAAACTTCTTATATACAGCATAAGCAAGAAATATCCTGATTGCTTCTAGCCTTGCAACATGAGCAAAGGTTTAATCATAGTTAATTCCTTCCTCTTGCATATAGCCTTGAGCTACTAGCCTTATTTTGTTCCTTATGATGACACCATGGGCATCCAGCTTGTTTCTATATACCAACATAGTTCCAATGACATGGTAGTCTTTGTGTTTTGGAACTAAGTCCCAAACTCTGCATTTCTCAAATTGATTGAGCTCCTCTTGCATTGCAATAATCTAGTGTGGATCTTGCTCAGCATCTTTAATGGATTGGGGCTCAATTTGAGATAAGAAGCAGACATGCATCAAATCTTGTTTGAGTTGATGCCTTGTCTGCACACCTAATGACATGTCCCCAATCACTTGAGATCTTGGGTGATCCCTTAGTGTGAAAAAATCACTGGGTGGAGTTGGTTTAGCAACAGCTTAGGGAAATAATTCTTCTTGTAGAATTGAGTTCGCTGTTGGAGGAAGTTAAGCGACTTTCAAATTTTCTTCTTCACTATCTTCATCAACTTGTGAAGAGGAATGAAATGTAACCTTTTGAGTAAGGTTGAGATCATCCAATTTTTCACAAAGTTGGGGTACCTGCAAAGAGTTACTGTTAGAAGCTTCCTTCTCCTTGTAAACATATTAGCTTTATCAAAAGAAATATGAACTAACTCTTCTATTTTCAAGGTTGATTTAATAAACACCCTATATGCCTTGCTGACTTGGGAATATCCAAGAAAAATTCTCATTACATCTTTGGCTTCAAACTTTCTAAGATGTTTCTTATTATTGTTGTGAATGTAACAAATACAACCAAATATTCTAAAATAATTTATTTTAGGTTTCTTCCCTTTGAGTAATTCATAGGGAGCCTTGCCCTTAAGTTTGTTTATCAAACTTCTGTTTAGGACATAGTTTGTTGTGCTCATAGCCTCTTTCCAATAGGATAGTGGCATGAAAGCATCAACAAGTAATGTACCTGCTGCTTCAATGACTGTTCTGTTCTTCTTTTCAAATACCCCAATTTGTTTAGGAGTTCTAGGAGCAGAGAAACAAAGCTTGATACCTTCCATCTCATAGAATCTTTGCATGGGAAGAGATTCAAACTCAGTGCCATGATCACTTCTTATCAAAATAAATGGAGTAGAATTCTCAATCCTTATGCCTTTAAGAAAGTCTGTAAGAAGCATGAAGTTATCAGACTTGTGTCTCAAGAAGAAAACCCAAGTGAACCTTGAGAAGTCATCTACAAGAACTAAAGTATAGAACTTCTCTCCTAAGCTCTGTTCATCAATGGGTCCAAAAAGATCCATATGAAGCAGATACAAAATCCAAGGTGAATCACTCTTATTAACATATTTAATACTATTTTTTGTTCGCTTGCTGATGCGTGAAAATACGGCAAGCGCACCGGTCGCACAAGTAATAAAGTTTTAGGGAGTGAATCCCCAAGTGTCGGTCTCTTGAGGAATGCAATTGGCGTAGAACGACGAACAATCCGAAATTATTGCTAATAGAGTTTGTAAAATGAAAGAAGAAATAAAAGGGGCTTTGAGATTTGTGTTCTTACAAACAAAGAAATTAAAGCTAGCTATGCGGGTCGCATTCACCGCTTCGCAAGGCGAGATGGGTGTATCGGCCGCTATGCCGTACTTCGGTATGGCGAGTGGACGGTGAGCAAGTGGGTGAGGTGTTTAGTGTGGAGTGCAATCACATGAAACGATGGAAGTGAGATGGGGCAAGGCGCATCACAACACAAATCCCACAAACAAGTTTAAACAACAAAAATCCAATTACAAATAACTAGAAATTCGAAGTTCACAACAAGCTTGAGTCATTCATACACTACAAGAAAGGTAGAGGAAGAGTAAACCAAAAGAGTGAAGATCTACCGCGGTTGTTGGCCGGAGGTGCGGTTGTCAATCCGCTTCCACGCGCAGTGCGAGGAGGCTTCCGGTACCGTCGAGCTGTCACCTCGAGGGCCTTTGAGTCTGTTCTCTAGGTCGTCTTCATCATCTTCTTCTTCGGTAGAAAGCTCAGAGAAGAGGTCATTAATGGCTGGAGGGGTCACCGGGGGATGCGGAATTCTTTAGATATGCCAGAAATCACCTCCCGATGGTAGGGATGAAGGTGGAGGTGGATGGAGCGTCTGGAATGCGGAAGGGCAAAGTGACGGCTGAGTTCGATCCCGGTCCGTTGACCTAATTCGCGGAGCAGGCCAATTTATAGAAGCAGGATTAAATAGCGCGCACGACCACCGGCGCATGACCAGTGGTCGTGCGCGAACAATGTCAGCACCCGTGCGGCAACAACCTGTAGAACCTGCATCAGGAAATTTAAGTATGCGCACGATCAGCAGCGCACGATCAGTGATCGTGCACGGCAAGGGTGGTGATAGTGTGATATGGGATAGAAAAGTGGAAAAAGATGGCATGACTGCGCACGACCAACAGCGCACGAGCGGTGATCATGCGCGGTATAGCTGGTGATCGTGCGATATGGCGTGACAGGACAATAAGATGAGAGCCCAGACTGCGCACGACCAGCGGTCGTGCGCCAAAGAGGTCGATTGTCGTGCGTGGGTAAAAACGCACGACCATTTACTCCTTTGCCAAAAATGGAGAAAGTCCTACGCCAGACGACCACACGATCCCCGAACCTGCAGGAAAACTTCACGCGCTGTCGATCATGGCAGTCATAGATATAAATAAAATGCATCACACAAGAGGAATACACACACGCACAGAAATAGGCTAAAAGGGTGCACAAGACGTGTAATGTCGAAGCGAACCAAAAGGAGTGCTAATGGCACAAAATGATAGTGCAAAGACAAGATAACGAGGCTAGATGAGTCCGGAAATAGATATGAAATGGGGACTCATCACACCCCCAGACTTAACCATTTGCACGTCCCGGGCAAATAATCATCCCGCGAACTCTAAAACAGCAAGCTGACGAAGTAACTTCGATCTAAAGTAGAACGAGAAATCGAAGACTCAAGCGTACAGAAAATATAATAGAAGAAATTTTTAATTATACTATGAAATTTATAATTTTTGACAAATATAAAAAGATATTATCACTACTCAAAAGTTGAATGCCGGAGAATCGCTCGGTCATGTGTAGGAAGAAAGTAGGCAAGTCGCTCGGCTAAGCATTGCCAAAGATCGGGGCACGTGATCACCTCCAAAGGAATCCACCAATGTCGGGGACCATATGCTTGCCCGTTCACACTCTCTCCACGGCACTAGTTTGACTCTAGCGTGAGTCCGTAGGACTTAGGGTAATGTTGAGGCTTGGGTTACGGTGAGGTAAACAATGATAAAAAAGAAAGGCTAAGCACCTAACCCAAAGAACTCACCTAATAGGATCCCTCGGCAAACCACAAAACGTGCGAGTGCACCACACCCCCGGACTAAACTTTTGCAACATGGGTGTGTGCACCGCCTACTCCAAATCAAAATCATTTTCAACAAGAATTTCAAACAATTTTTATTTTTCTTTTCACTCTTCATTTCGCCCCCCCCCCTTTTTTTCTTTTACAGCTCTTTATTTTCAACAATTCAGCTGATTTAACATGTGCGCACTTCCACTTTTTCACAATTAAAACACCACATCACAACCCAAAATGAAAATATGAAATACTAAAGCTCTATTTGGGTGTGCGACTAGGATAGGCTATGAGGCTTTGGTGAAATAACGGTGGAGCTGAATCAAAATGAAGGGTAGGCACAAAGGGGCTAGCGAGGGAGACGTTAGGAAGGGTACAAAGCTCAACCAGGCCAATATGATGGCCAACATCACTCTCATGCTAGACTAACCATGCACCAATGCTTTGAAAGTAACTTGGGGCAAGTTCTTAGCCACCGAGAAAAATGATCCTTCCTCCCGACTTGAGCAATACGAAGCTAGAGACGCCTACACACATTCTTACGCTACCGACAGATTGCTCCGGATTAACAATTTTGAGTAGGACAAAAATCATTTACGAATGCAGAAAAAATATAAATTTGCTAGTATAAAGAAAAATTAAATCTATACAATTTCTACACCACGAGAGTACTCGATTAGGAGCACTGCACGAGTTTCGAACTACTCTAACCTAAAATCCTGAGTTAGCACCGCCATTTTAAAATTGACACAAAACGATAACATTGACTCAAGTCGTACGCGTGGGCAAGTGCGCACTCGTGTGGGTGGCAAGGTGTGTGCAGCAGGATTCTACAATAATGAAATATAAAATAAAACTGCTGGCATGCTATCAGTGTGCTCGTGGAGTGCATAAGCGGCTCTTCCCCCAAACTTGAATGAAAACACAGGCAGAAATGAAAATGAGCATCTAAAATAAAAAGAAGGCTGAGGAGAGAGGGTACCCATGCTCCAAAGAAGGAGCATACCAGGAGGCGGAGGTTGCTGGATCGCACAAAAATATGTTGTACCTGCGAATTAGGTGGAACAGACAAACAAAAAAAAAAACAAATAACAGCAAATAAAATAGACAAGTGAAATAAAGAGCATAAAAAGAAGAGGGACCAAAGAGGTCCAAGCTTGGGTTGTCTCCCAAATAGCCCTTTTGTTTACTGTCCTTAAGGTGGACCAAATACCTGTATTAGCAGTTTATAAATTTTTCGCACAGTTTATAATAAGTTGTAGAAAAATAAGTAAGCATAAACAAGAGTAATCAAGGAAGGGGCGGAGCAATCAGCTAAATGCGGACTTGTGATAAATCTCTCCGGTGGGACGTGAGGGAACAGTAGAGTGCCTTTTTGCATTGGGGGAAAGGACTTTCCCTTTACTCCGAATGTGCACTTCCTCGCGCCGGAGGGTGGCATAACGCTCATCGCGTATACGCTTGGCCTTTTTCAGCTTCTCCACCTTGGGAGATTTCCAAATGTTGCAGTCCGTCGTGGGTTCCAATTTTGCGGTTGGCAGCTTCATTTCCGGTACCAAAACGGCAACCGGATCAACCCAAGCTACTGATCGCTTAGCAGAGTTTGAAATAATATTACAAAATTCACTGTCCAGGGATTTCTCCCGAATAAAACTAGTTTTGCCATGTTCAAAAATCGACGCGACGGGAGACGGGAAGGTGGCCCTTGCATCTGTGCACTTGGTCTCTTCCTTGAACTCCTTCTCATCATTCTTGATCACCTCCTCGGAAGGTACTTCCCTAATCATCTCCTTCATCTGAGTATCACTCACCAAGGCAAATTCCAATCCAATCTGAATATCTGCAGCACTATGAAAATTGCCGTTATGGAGAAGAGGGTCATGTGTAGAAGCGACATCCAAGGTTGAAGCAACAACCGGATATGTTACGCATCCTTTGGAGAAATCAAGAGATGCGCCGCTAGCCTTCAGGAATGGAACCCCCAATATAGGAATCGAATTATTTTCCTTGGGTCCCAATACCTGGAAATCAGTGGTTATGCACTTCCTATTAACCTCGATTTCAACTTCTTGCACACCTCCCTCGGTGTCAACCAAAATACCATTAGCTAAAACTAGCGACTTCCGGATTGCTGGATCAATATGCAGGTTCATCCTCGCAACATCCTGCATGGCGAGGATATTGCTAGATGCTCCGGAATCGCACAAAGCGGTAGTTTCAACATTATTAATTTTACACTCCACAACGAGCTCATGAGTCTTATCTTTATTTTCTTCCCCAAGGTTTTTCCTTGCTCATAGGGGTTTTTTTCAGTGTTGCTCGGTAGCGTGCCTTGGGTCCGCTCAGAGACCATTTGGGCCAGTTGGCCCAATTGTGCCTCTAGCTTACGCATTGAGGCAGCTTGATTCGTCATGTTGGTCTGGGAGACCTCAACGAATTTTTCGAACATTTCCGCTAAAGAGTTTGTTTTTGTCGCATGGGACCCTTGGGGGTAATTCGGTAGAGGCGGCCACGGTTGGCTTCCAGAGGCATACGCATCATTTTGATGCTGCCCCGGCTGCCATCGTTGGCCTGGCACATTTTGGTTCCAAGAGAAATTTGGGTGATTTCTCACCCCCGGATTGTACGTGTTCCCATATGGCGCTCCCCTATTTTGATTTGCAATGTAGTTAATTGACTCATTAAGAAAGGAGGTTTCACCATGTACCTCGCCTGTTTGGCATTCGAAGCTGTTGTGGTCGGAAGCTCAACACCCTGACATGAGATCGCCAAAACTGGTGCAGCAGTAGCGGCGGTCCTGGATGCTTCCACAGCAAAAACTCCGCTAGTACCTCGTGGAATATTTCTTCCTGGAGTCCAATATGCACTGTGGATGGCGGTATCCTGCAAGATTCTCAATGCATCATCAGGCGCAAGATTCATTATCATTCCACCAGAGGCAAGGGCCACCTCGAGGGCCTTTGAGTCCGTTCTCTAGGTCATCTTCATCATCTTCTTCTTCGGTAGAAAGCTCGGAGAAGAGGTCATTAATGGTCGGAGGGGTCACCGGAGGATGCGGAATGCTTTAGATGTGCCGGAAATCACCTCCTGATGGTAGGTATGAAGGTGGAGGTGGATGGAGCATCTGGAATGCGGAAGGGCGAAGTGATGGCTGAGTTTGATCCCGGTCTGTTGACCAAATTCGTGGAGCAGGCCAATTTATAGAAGCAGGATTAAATAGCGTGCACGACCACCGGTGCACGACCACCGGCGCACGACCAGTGGTCGTGCGCGAACAATGTCAGCGCCCGTGCGGCAACAACCTGTAGAACCTGCATCAGGAAATTTAAGTATGCGCACGATCAGCAGCGCACGATTAGTGATCATGCGCGGCAAGGGTGGTGATCGTGCGATATGGGACAAAAAAGTGGAAAAAGATGGCATGACTGCGCACGACCGGCAGCGCACGAGCGGTGATCGTGCGCGGTATAGCTGGTGATCGTGCGATATGGCGGGACAGGACAATAAGATGAGAGCCCAAACTGCGCACGACCAGCGGTCATGCGCCAAAGAGGTCGATGGTCGTGCGTGGGTAAAAACGCACGACCATTGACTCCTTTGCCAAAAATGGAGAAAGTCCTACGCCGGACGGCCACACGATCCCCGAACCTACAGGAAAACTGCACGCGCTGTTGATCATGGCAGTCATAGATATAAATAAAATACATCGCACAAGAGGAATACACACACGCACAGAAAAAGGCTAAAAGAGTGCACAAGACGTGTAATGTCGAAGCGAACCAAAAGGAGTGCTAAAGGCGCAAAATGATAGTGCAAAGACAAGAAAACGAGCCCCGATGAGTCCGAAAATAGATATGAAATGGGGACTCATCACTTTCCTACTTGACAAGCCCTGCAAAGGCTTTCCTTCTTGTAGGGGCAAGATGATAATCCTCTAACAAGGTTGTCCCTAGATGATTTGAAAATGTTTTTAAGGTTTACATGACCTAGTCTTTTATGCCAAAGAGTATTATTATTACTAATCTGATTAAATAAACAAATTTCAGAGCTAGTAGAATAAAAATTGACTAGATAAATGATACCTTTTCTAAATCCCATTAGAACAGTTTGGTTGTTTAAAGAAATAATGCATTGAGATTCAGAAAAACAAACCTGATAGCCTGCATCACATAACTTTCTTATTGATATGAGGTTATGTCTCAAACTACTCACATAGGCTACCTTGCTGAATGCAACATCTCTAATGCAGAAATCCCCATATCCTTCTGTCTGACCAAAGCTTGAATCACCAAAGATTACCTTTGGACCTAGCTTGGACTTATAATTGATTAGCTTGTCCTTTCTTCCAGTCATATGCTTTGAGCGCCAACTATCCAGGTACCACTTGTCCTGTGTGGTAGGATAGTTCTTTACCTGCAGGAAAATAGATTAAATGTTCTGGACCCAGGTGACCTTGGGTCCTTTTCTCTTTTCATACTTGAAACTGGAAATATAGGAACATACAGGTTGTCATTTATAACCTAAGGGGTGAAATTTTCTAGGTGGAATTACCCAATTTGAAAATGGATTAACATGTTTTGGTTTCTGGATATTGTTATTAAAATTTTTGTTACAGTTACGGTTTGGGTAAACATGATCTGCGTTCGACGATTTATATAGAGATCGTCTATTTGTGTTCGACGACCAGTGCTGATCTCGTCGATCTCGGTTCACATAATAATAGTTGCTACTATCTGTGTTCCACTATCGTCAATCTCTGATCGACGATGTTTGATGATGTCGTCGATCTCCCTTTGCTGAGTAATTAAACCCAATATCTGGGTTCAGTGATCGTCGGTCGGCGTTCGACGAAAAGTACTGCGATCGTCGATCTTGGTTCGACGATTTCTGTTTAGACTTTTTTTTCTGATCTTGTTTCTTCTTCTTTTCTATTTCAATTTGTTCTAATACCTTATTAACTTTTTCTACCTACTCTGTATTCTTTTTACCTTTATCTGAAATAAAGTTTACTGGTTGAGATAAGCTATTTTTCTTGATTATTGGTGGTTCACTAGATGAAGCACCTAAACCTAGTTTACTCTTGTTTAATCTAGCATTTAGGGTGCTAGTGATTTCAACAATCTGTAGTCTTCTTCCATTTATGGTTTCTTCAAGTTGTTTAGCTTTGCTTAGTTCAGTTTTTAGAAAAGTGATTTGATTGCTATGCTCAATTAATTCATTTTTCATTTTTAAATTTTCAGAGATCAAGTTTTCAAAATAAGGTTGTCTATCTCTGAGAAGTTTGATTTTCTTCTCAGATTTTATAAGATCATTATATAGTGATTTGAATTCTATTTTAAAATCATTAGAATTAAAATCAAAAGATGATAATACCTGATCATAGTCTGAGTCTTCTCCTGAATCTTCTGCTTCTGATTCAGGGCTTGATGCATTAATGGCCATTAGACATAATTCTCTGGCCTTGGTTTCTTCCATATCCTTACTAGAGCTAGAGGAGGAAGATTCTACTTCTATATCACTCCAGGTGTCAGCTACAAAGCCTTTTTCTTTCTTTTTGCGCTTGCTGGAGGATGGCTTGCTGGAGTGTTTCCTGGATTCTTTTTCTTATCTCCTTTCTTTGTGTTGTTTTTCTGGACACTCTGGTAGAATGTGTCCAGGCTTCCTATAACCAAAGCATATAATTTCTTTAGTTGGAGTTTTATCATACCTTGTCTTGTATTCATTTCTGGATGACTTCCTCCTGAAGTCTTTTCTGCCAATTTTGAAGAACCTTTTGTCAAACAGACTCAATAGCTCTTAATTTAAAGGTGTTGCTTCTGATTCTTCAGAGGCTTTGATTGCAATATTGTGCTACTTCATTGCTGGTGGAGGAGTCCTTTGTTCTATAGATTCACTGGATTTGATTAACTACTCTTAAGAATTGAGCTTTCCCAGGAGAGATTCTGTGGAAATCTCAGTCAATATTCTTGCCTCTTTGATTGGCCAGATCCTGGAGTCCCCTGAGCTTGGGAAGCACATTAGGATCTTGTCATTCACCTCTATGAGAGAGATGTCTTTATCCAAGGTCTTAAACTCACTAATGATGGAGCTTAATCTGTTGTACATATCACTGACAAATTCAGCTTCATCTTTCTTGAAATTCTCGTACTGTGAGATGAGAGTTGATGTTCTATCCTTTCTCTCATCTGCTGAGCCAGCAACCATCTTGTTGAGAGAATCCCAGATTGCTTTTGCAGATGTGCATTCAGCCACCTTTTCGAAGATGCCATCTGATATGGTTTGAGCCAGAATGTTCATGACCCTTGCATCAGCAATCTTTGCCATTTTTTGGGCATCAGTATAATCTGGATGTGGGACTGCACTCAGATTTGTCGAAGTTGAAGGACAAGAGGCCACTGGAGTTGGTAGTCATAACCCGCATTTTCTCAGAATTAAGGATTAACAGAGTAGGAGAAAACACGCGTCATGATGCCACGTCGAGCAGGGGATAACCTCCGACGCTCAAGCAAACCACTAATAACTATACTTTATGAAAATTCATAAGTTATATGATTAGAAAATCAGTTATATTTTTACAGGCCGTATCCCTCGGCGCAGTGGATCAACTAGTCCATAGTTTAAAAACTATACTTATACGCTACGGAAAATACTTCATTCAGGTTAGACATTCTAAAAGAGAGCATAAGTGCCCCTAGAGGATAACTTATACTATGCAAGACCCTACATTTAACTTATACTATATATAAAAAAGCGATCTTTTTACGTTGTTTGAAAAATAGTGTTTGAGTTTTATAAAACATACTGATCATGAGATATACTTATAATAGTGTTTTTAGATTTTAAAGTAACTAGCAACCTAGCATAAATCAATCCCAGAGCAAGTAGACAATCTCAAAAAAAGGTAGCAGCAAAAAGTAACACATCTAGTATCAAGGTAAAACTACCAGTGGGTGCCAAAGAACTGACACGAACCCACTAACAAGTATGTATGTATGTAAGAAGAAAAACACCAAAACAACCTTGCAAAAACAAGGAACTGATCTCTATAGCAACAGAGACCACCAACAACTGCACAGCACCACTAGCCGTCAGAGCGACTACTATCCAGAACCTGAGGCATTCAAAGAAGGAAGAATACCTCAGCAAGCAAACTAGAAAACTGCTCGAAAGCGTCAATCAGAAGAGAAGTAAAAGAGGAAAACAAAGCAGTAACAGTCACAATTGCCCAAGGCAAGGCAAAAAGAAGGTGCACTAAGTGCGAGGACACAGCAGTAACTCTTCCCAAATACTGCAACGTCAACAAGGCTACCATGAGTCCAAATGCTGCAATGTACCAAGGATGAAACGTCTTACACCCTGAGCTGTGAGAGATGGTAGTAGCAAAATAAATAACGTGGATCCGGGTTTGAGGCAAACTCAGTCCCCCATCAACCATTTCCAAGAAACCAAGCTCAGGGGTCTAAATGTGAAAGCACTAGGGACCTCACACCCCCTTGCCCAGCCCGTACCTGGAGCAAGATAAAAGAAAAAAGGGTGTCCTTGGCTAAATTACACAACTCCTCCTCAATTAAGAGCTTCACACCACCACTACTAACCACGACCCAAGATTCGGCCTTTGGGAAAGAAAACATAGCCGACAAGGAACATTAAAATCAAGGAATTCACTCGGGAGCAAAAATCAAGGTAAGGGAAAAGAGTTGAGATGACTCAACATGGAATGGCGTTGAGTGATCCCCACTAACTAAACGCAATACCAGACATTGGCGTTGAGTGAGTTAGCCTCACTCAGCGCCATAAAAAACCATGGCGTTGAGTGAGGTTCACTCAATCAACGCCCTCCGCAAGAACCGCTCTAACGTTGAGTTAGCTAACCTCACTCAATGCCAAAATAGCTATGGCTTTAAGTGAGGTCCACTCCCTCAACGCCTTTGGAAAAATAGGCAGTGGCGTTGAGTGAGCTAACCTCACTCAACGCCAAAACAGCTACGACGTTGAGTGAGGTCCACTCACTCAACGCCTTAGCACTTAACCGCAAAACCCAACGGTGGCGTTGAGTGAGTCCACCACTCTCAACGCAAAAACATCTTTGGCGTTGAGTGAGGTCAACTCACTCTACGCCAATATACTTACCCTCAGGCAAAACCCTAAACCAATGCCATCCGGAAGAGGTCGGCGGGAATGCCGATCGATTCTCGCCGAATCGGCGGGAATGCAGATTGATTCTCGCCGAATCGGCGGGCATGCTGATCGATTCTGGCTGAATTGGCAGGAAAGCAGGTCGATTCTCGCCGAATCGGCGGGAAAACTGGTCGATTCTCGCCGAATTGGCGGGAATGCCGATCGATTCTCGCCGAATCAGCGGGAATCTCTAACAAATACTCGTTGAAATCGGAGAGAATCACTTAGTGATTCTCGTCGATTTCGACTAAGACGAATTTTATCACTCAATCGCCTCACTACTTAGCCGCAAAAGAAAGGACCAAACTATGGCTTTGAGTGTGTGCACCACACTCAATGCCAAATCCTGAGAGCCTACCAAGACTGGTTCTAACCAGAGCACTACCACAGAAATCTCCCTCTTTCTCTCTCTCGGATCCACTCGCAATAGCACTAATCAGAAATAAAAATCTGGATTCTAAATGGTGAAAGGAACCAGCGGGTTGAGCAAAAACAGCACAAGGAGGGGGGCTCATAAAGGGAAACTGAAGCACAGAGTTTTAGCAAGCAAAAAGAGAAAAACTTGGCTTCTATCCAAGGGCTAACCGGGTAGTTAAGAGGGCGAAAATCAAAAGAGAAAGTGCAAGAACCACTTGCCTCGGTTTTATCAGCGAAGCTTCACTCGAGCCTTTCCTCTCCCTCGACACCAGCAACAGCAACACCTAGCCAGCACATCCCGAGCTTTAATGGCGGAAAGAGCAAACACCTAAAATCCAAATCCCCTAAAAACTCAACGAAAATCAAATCACTTACCGTATAAACGTAGATCTAAGAGAGATCAATCCAAATCCGCTTTCGAAATAGAAATCCGTCCACAAACGCTCCCGGAGTCGCCGTCCGAAGGGGTAGCAGGTCCGGTGGTTTTCCTCTGTTTTCCGCGAACAGGAGCAGGCGACGGTTTTCGGGAAGAAGAAGAATGGACCCGCTAATTTGTCTTAAGGCTTTTAAATAATCCACAGATGACACAAGCCAAGAAAATGCGTCGACGTAACGCCAAACGAGAATTAAATAATCGCAGAAAAATCGGGGGCGTTACAGTAACTCCCCCTAAAAGAAAGTTTCGTCCCGAAACTTTACGCACAACGCCTCCCTAAGGAAGGAAAAGTAACAAGCCAAACATTAAAAGAAGAAAACAAACCAAACTAATCAGGGAAACAATTGAGGGTGAGCATCCCTCATAGCCGACTCTAACTCCCAAGTCGCGCTTTCCAAACCCTGATTCTTCCATAGAACTTTGACCATCGGGATGGACTTCCTTTGCAGCACCACATCTTGAGTATCCAAAATGCGGACCGGCACTTCAATAAAAGAGAGATTAGGCTCCAATTGGGGCACAACATCCAAGACTTGCCCATTACTGTGCACACACTTCCTTAATTGGCTTACGTGAAATACATTATGAACACCTGGGAAGTTTGCTGGCAAATCCAACCTATAAGCTGACACGCCAATCCGTTCAACAATCTTTAACGGGCCCACATACCTCGGGTCAAATTTCTTATTCTTACCGAACCTCTTAACTCCAACCATCGGGGAAACCTTAAGAAACACAAGGTCCCCTACAGAAAACTCCAAGTCAGATCTACGCCGATTGGCGTTCTTCTCGTATCTCTCCTGAGCTATACAAAGCTTTTCTCGAATAAGCTTAACTGCGACTTCAATCTCCTCGAGCGCATCCGGAACCTACAAGGGTATCTCACCTGCCTCAGCCCAAAACAGGGGTGTTCTGCAGCGCCTCCCATACAAAGCTTCAAATGGAGCCATTTGCAAACTCTCTTGATAACTGTTATTGTATGCAAACTCCATAAGTCGCAATCGCTCATCCCACGCTCCACCGTGGTCTAGAATGTAGAATCTGATCATATCCTACACTATCTGGTTCACTCGCTCCGTCTGCCCAATGGTCTGTGGGTGGTAAGCAGTTGAATACCTCAGATCGATAGCCAAACCCTGCTGCAGACTCTGCCAAAAGCGAGAAGTAAACCGGGAGTCTCGATCCAAAATGATGCTAACAGGCACACCAGGCAATCTGATGACCTCATTCATGTACAACTCTCCTATCTTCTTCATCGGATAGTCAATCTTATACGGCACGAAGTGAGCACACTTCATCAGTCTATCTACTATGACCCAAACAGAATCAAATCCCCATGAAGATTTTGGTGAGCCCGTGATTAAGTCCATAGAAATATTTTCCCACTTCCAAGTCGGGATCTCTAATGGAGTCAACTTGCCACCAGGCCTTCCGTGATCGGCCTTCACACGCTTGCAAGTGTGGCACTCAGCAACAAATCGGGCTATATCACTTTGCATGCCATACCACCAGGCAATTTGCTTCAAATCACGATACATCTTTGTAGATCCCGGATGGTAGGCAACACTGGATCCATGAGCCTCTCTGCATACCATACCCTTGATGTCTCCAACAACAGGGATGCAAAATCTGTCGCGGTACTTTAAAGTTCCCGTATCATTGATGGAAAAATCCGGCAAATCCCCTCTCTCAGTCCTGAGGTATAAGTGCAGAAGGTCCGGATCATCCTTCTGGTTCAACCTAGTAAGGGAAATCCAAGACGGCTTTGCCACTGTCAAACTAATCTGCATGTCGCAGCATCCCACTAAGATATCCATAAGGAGGAACTCTTCCACTAAATGGTCGGCAGAGAGATTAAAGATCTTCCCCGTCTTCTGACTCAGGGTGTCGGCAACCACATTGGCCTTGCCTGGATGGTACTGGATCTCTACATCATAATCAGCCACATACTCTAGCCACCGACGCTGGCGCAGATTTAACTCCTTCTGCGTGAACACATACTTCAGGCTCTTGTGATCATTGAAGATCTTGCACTTAGCCCCACAAAGTAGATGCCTCCACAACTTCAACGCATAAATCACTGCTGCAAACTCAAGGTCATGCATAGTGTAATTTCTCTCATGAGTCTTTAATTGCCTTGACCCATACGCAATAAATTTTCCAACTTGCATCAACACGCAACTTAAACCAACATGTGAAGCATCCACATAAACGTCATACTCCACACCCTCAGTAGGTAGGGTCTGGATGGGAGCAGTGCACAATCTGTTCTTTAGCTCCAGGAACGCTTCTTCGCACTTCTTGCTCCAAACAAAGGTCGCGTTCTTCTGAGTCAACCTGGTCAAAGGTGCAGCTAGGGTAAAGAAACCCTCCACGAACCTCCTGTAGTAGCCGGCCAACCCTAGAAATCTCCTGATCTCCTTGGGCGAGCCCGGCCTACTCCAATCCATCACTGCTGCAATCTTTTCCGGGTCGACTGAGATCCCATCCTTGTTTACCACGTGGCCCAGAAACGAGACCTGAGGCAACAAAAATTCTCACTTGCTCAACTTGGCGAATAACTTGTGATTCCTCAACTTCGATAGAACCAAGCAAAGATGCTGCTCATGCTCCTCAGCGCTGCGAGAATAAACCAACACATCATCAATGAAAACCACAACGAACTTGTCCAGGAAATCCTTGAACACTCGGTTCATCATATCCATGAAAGCTGATGGTGCGTTGGTCAATCCAAACGACATCACCAAGAACTCAAAATGACCATGCCTCGATCTAAATGCAGTCTGTGGAATATCTGCCTCACGGATCCTGAGCTGATGATAGCAAGAACGAAGATCGATCTTGGAGAACACTGTGCTACCGTGCAACTGATCAAACAAGTCATCGATCCTCAACAGAGTGTACCTGTTCTTAATAGTGACTTTGTTCAATTCCCTATAGTCGATGCAAAGCCACATCGACCCATCCTTCTTCTTCACAAAGAGAACAGGAGCACCCCAAGGCGACGAACTCTGCCTGATAAACCCTATTGCCAACAACTCATCCAACTGGACTCGCAACACCTCTAGCTCACGAGGGGCCATCCGGTACGACGCCTTAGCAATAGGACGTGTACTCGGTTCAAAATCAATCACAAACTCAACATCTCGATCGGGAGGAAGACCAGGAAGATCGTCAGGAAAAACATCAGCGAAATCACGAACAATGGGAATCTCCTCTAAGCGCGGTATACTAACAGCGGTCCCAACCATCGAGACTAAACAAGCAAAACAACCAGAAGGAAATACTTTTTGAGCACATACCGATGAAATGACAGGGGAATCTTGGTACGGATCAGCATACATGCTGAGGCGGAGGTAGTCCCTGAAGTGGAACTGCATGAAGAGCAGGCTGGACCTGAGGACACATATACTTGATGTGACCCTTCTGCCCACACTGATAACAAACTTTATCCTTAGACCAGCACTGGGCAGCATCATGCCCGGGTCGCTTGCAAACAGAACAGGAAACATCCCTCCTAGGAGCACCCTGAATAGCATGAACATGCTCCTTCTTCTGAGCTGTTGCCTTCTTGAAACACCTCTCGACAGGGTGGCCCGACCAGCCACAGAAGCTACACACCACCTTGCACTTCTTTCCCAAAGCAGCATCGGGTACCTGGGGTTTCTTCTCCTCGACGGACTTCCTCTTGTCCTTCCTCATTTGCTGGCCTCTGCTCTTTATGGTCTCGGTAGCCTCCACCTTCAGAGAAGCCTCCACTACCCCACCATAAGTCTCTGATCCATAAGCACTGGTCAACTGCTGCACCTCGCTCCTCAAGCCACCCAAAAATCGCATGACTTGATCAGCCTCAATACTCACCAACCCACGAGCAAACCAGCTCAACTTGCTGAACTCTATCTCATACTCACCGACCGTGAGTTTCCTTTGCTTCAGGTGGAGGAAGTCGTTCATAAGACGGTCATGCTCAACCAAGGGCAAGAACTTCCTCAGCAGCATCTCCTTAAATACTTCCCAAGATCATCCAGCTACCAAGCTCTCCTTTTCTCTAAGCCACCAACTCTTTGCAAAACCCTTAAGCTGATTGGCGGCTATCATCACCCTCTGATCGTCTGCAATACCGGAATACGAGAACATCTCTTCCAAGGAGATCAGCCAATCGTCTATGACTATGAAATCTTCCTTCCCATCATAAGTAGGAGGGCTAAGTCTCTGAAACTGTGAGATGAATGCCATCTCCGCTAGCACCACCACTGGAGGTCTCAGGGGTGTAGGAGGAGGAACAGCAATCCCCCCTGTCGGGCCTTGCACTCCCTGAGTCTGTCCTGCCACAACTGCCACCAAAGGCTGGATCTGGGCTCGCACCTCCACCATCTGCCTGCTCAAGGAATCGCTACTCTGCCGCAAGCTCATGATACCGCATCATTATGCGCTCCCGATGACTCACCCTCAGATAGGGGGGTCGATCTAGTCGAAGGGCGTCTCGCCATCCTAAAATCATAATAACGTTAGACAGATCCTAGTATGACAGCTACAACTAACTACAAGCACAGACAATACATACATAAATATGAACTTAAAGCTGCTAAACTTCCTCTGGGAGTTTTTTTTACAAGAATTGATGTTACGCCTTAACCTCGGATGGTTAACCACAACCACACTAACTCTTGTGCGTAGATCGGGAATTCATGACTTTATATTATTTTGGACTCGAAAACTTATGTGTGTACATATGTCATCCTGCCAGTCTTTAGCTTGGCACATTGTACTTATGCAATGTTATACTATGCATGTTTGCGCTATGCATTCTAGAAAGGCCCTAATGCATGTTATGAGCGGCATACACATGAAAATGTTATGCATCACATACTACATAACATCCTCATGCAACGAAAAAGAAAATGAGCTAGTCGCAGCCATGTCGTGAGGTTATGTATCCCATACGACATAACCCTCACATGTTGCCCCTATGGTGGATCCATATACGAACACATATTATTCATCCCATACTACATAATATGCCCCGTATACTTCATGTTATGCTATGAGTGTAGTGTTCGTGCTTTTTCCAAGACGTGTTGATGACATATCGGTTGGTGAATGACATAATGCTTAACTACTAATGCAATCAAAAGGGAAGGTTGCCCGACTAGCCTGTCAAGCAACCTCCCTCATATACCAACTGTCACAACCCGCATTTTCTCCGAATTAAGGATTTTCAGAGTAGGAGAAAACACGCGTCATATTGCCACGTCGAGTAGGGGATAACTGTCGACGCTCAGGCAAACCACTAATAACTATACTTTATGAAAATTCATAAGTTATATGATTAGAAAATCAGTTATATTTTTACAGGCCGTATCCCTCGGCGCGGTGGATCAACTAGTCCACAGTTTAAAACAATACTTATACGCTGCGAAAAAAACTTCATTAAGGTTAGACATCCTAAAAGAGAACATAAGTGCCCCTAGAGGACAACTTATACTATGTAAGACCCTACATTTAATTTATACTATATTTAAGAAAGCGATCTTTTTACATTGTTTGAAAAATAGTGTTTGTGTTTTATAAAACATGCTGATCATGAGATATACTTATAATAGTGTTTTTAGATTTAAAAGTAACTAGCAACCTAGCATAAATCATTCCCAGAGCAAGTAGACAATCTCCAAAAAAAAGGTAGCAGCAAAAAGTAACACATCTAGTATCAAGGTAAAAGTACCAGTGGGCGCCAACAAACTGACACGAACCCACTGGCAAGTATGTATGTCCATAAGAAAAACAACACCAAAACTACCTCGCAAAAACAAGGAACTGATCTCTATAGCACCAGAGACCACCAGCAACTGCACATCACCACTAGCCGTCAGAGCGACTACTATCCAGAACCTGAGGCATTCAAAGAAGAAAGAATACCTCAGCATGAAAAGTAGAAAACTGCTCGAAAGCGTCAATCAGAAGAGAAGTAAAAGAGGAAAACAATGAAGTAACAGTCACAACTGCCCAAGTCAAGGCAAAAAGAAGGTGCACTAAGTGCGAGGACGCAGCAGTAACTCTGCCCAAATGCTGCAATGTCAACCAGGCTACTATGAGTCTAAATGCTGCAATCTACCAAGGAAGAAACGTCTAACACCCTGAGCTGTGAGATATGGTAGTAGCAAAATAAACAACGCGGATCCGTGTTTGAGGCAAACTCAGTCCCCCATCCACCATTTCCAAGAAACCAAGCTCAGGGGTCTTCATGTGAAAGCACTAGGGACCTCCCACCCCCTTGCCAAGCCCGTACCGGGAGTAAGATAAAAGAAAAAAGGGTGGCCTTGTCTAAATTACACAACACCTCCCCAATTAAGAGTTTCAAACAACCACTACTAACCACGACCCACGATTCGGCCTTTGGGAAAGAAAACATGGCTGACAAGGAATATTAAAATCAAGGAATTCACTCGGGAGCGAAAATCGAGGTAAGGGAAAAGCATTGAGATGACTCAACATGGCATGGCGTTGAGTGATCCCCACTCACTCAACGACAAACAAGACCTAGGCGTTGAGTGAGTTTGCCTCACTCAGCGCCAGAAACAACCATGGCGTTGAGTGAGGTTCACTCACTCAACTCCCTCCGCAAGAAGCGCTCTGGCATTTAGTGAGCTAACCTCACTCAACGCCAAAACAGCTATGGCGTTGAGTGAGGTCAACTCCCTCAACGCCTTCGGCAAAACAGGCAGTGGCGTTGAGTGAGCTAACCTTACTCAACGCCAAAATAGCTACGGCGTTGAGTGAGGTCCACTCACTCAACGCCTTAGCACTTAACCGCAAAACCCAACGGTGGCGTTGAGTGAGTCCACCTCTCTCAACGCCAAAACAGCTTTGGCGTTGAGTGAGATCAACTCACTGTACGCCAAAGTACTTACCCACAGGAAAACCCTAAACCAACGCCATCCGAAAGAGGTCGGCGGGAATGCCGATCGATTCTCGCCGAATCGGCGGGAATGCAAATTGATTCTCGTCAAATCGGCGGGAATGCCGATCGATTCTCGCCAAATCGGCGGGAAAGCAGGTCGATTCTCGCCGAATCGGCCGGAAAACTTGTTTATTCTCGTCGAATCGGCGAGAATGCCGATCGATTCTCACCGAATCGGTGGGAAAGCAGGTCGATTCTCGCCGAATCGGCTGGAAAACAGGTTGATTCTCGCCGAATTGGCGGGAATGCCGATCGATTCTCGCCGAATCAGCGGGAATCACTAACGATACTCGTCGAAATCGGCGACAATCACTTTGTGATTCCCGTCAATTTCGACTTAGACGAATTTTCTCACTCAATCGCCTCACTACTTAGCCGCAAAAGAACAGACCAAACTATGGCTTTGAGTGTGTACACTACACTCAATGCCAAATCCCGAGAGCCTACCAAGACTGGTTCTAACCAGAGCACTACCATAGAAATCTCCCTCTTTCACTCTCTCGGCTCCACCCGCAATAGCACTAATCAGAAATAAAAATCTGGATTCTAAATGGTGAAAGCAACCTGCGGGTTGAGCAAAAACAGCACAAGGAGGGGGCGCATAAAGGGAAACTGAAGCACAGAGTTTTAGCAAGCAAAAAGAGAAAAACTTTGGCTTCTATCCGAGGGCTAACCGGCTAGTTAAGAGGGGGAAAATCAAAATAGCAAGTGCAAGAACCACTTGCCTCGGTTTTATCAGCGAAGCTTCACTCGAGCCTTTCCTCTCCCTCAGCACCAGCAGCAGCAACACCTAGCCAACACATGCCGAGCTTTAATGGCGAAAAGAGAAAACAACTAAAATCCAAATCCCCTAAAAACTCCACGAAAATCAAATCTCTTACCGTAGAAACGTAGATCTAAGAGAGAGCAATCCAAATCCTCTTTCGAAATCGAAATCCGTCCACAAACGCTCCCGGAATCGCCGTCCGAAGGGGTAGCAGGTCCGGCGGTTTTCCTCTGTTTTCCACGAACAGGAGCAGGCAAATTTGCCTTAAGGCTTTTAAATAAATCTACTCACGCCTAATCAGCCTTAACCACCTCCTAAGCCGCCGGTTCAAATCCCTTAGCCTAATAATTATAGTTCTCATTTATTATAAGCACACCCAAAACGACACGAAAACCAAACTATCTCGGAATTCAACGAAATTCGCACTGTAGCTAAATATACACGCTACGAACAAAACAACGAAGTCGAAATTAGCTTTAGACGAACAGAACTCGAGTTATACCCACCCGAAGCCAAAACACAAGCATCCCCCGAGAGGCCACACCGGGTCACCTAAAACGACTCGGCTTGCTAGGGAGATCTTGCCAATAGGCTATAAAATAGGCGACTCAGTTCTAAGGAGTTAAGACCACACTCCACAGATGACACAAGCCAATAAAATGCGTCGACGAAACTCCAAACGAGAATTAAATAATCGCAGAAAAATCGGGGGCGTTACATTGGTGGTCCTGTCAAAATTGAATTAAAAATGTCCTCATCAATGGAATTCATGTAAAGCTTGATTCTTGCCTTCCAGATGCCAAACTTGTTCAGATTACATATTGGAGGTCTGGTGCTTGCATAATCTTTATTTTGTGTCATGGTTTTTAAAAAAGAAAGAAAGAGAGAAGAGAATCTATCAAGGATCTTAAGGTTCAGGTGTTAGCCTGTACAACCAATAGAAACTCACCCTCTAATACCAATTGAAAGTGAGAGGATAGATCAAATCTACTCTAGAGGGGGGGGGGTGGGGGTGAATCGAGTATTAAAAACTTTTAATAAATTTTTATAGCAGAATTAAAATAGGTGTTACTTATAAGTATAAGAAAATTAAAACAAAAGCAAACATAGCGCAACAAAAATAAATAAGGATGAGCAACCAGACGACACAAGAAAATTATAGTGGTTCCCCAAATCTGGGTACATCCACTATTCTACCACCATGGTAGGAATCCACTTATTTTTTTGATCAGGTGCCCTATCACCACAAGATCTGGTTCAACTAGATCTAGAAACTCTTCAAGATTTTGATCAGGTGCCTAAAAACAAATAGGTTTTTGATCAGGTGCCCTATCACCAAAGAGTTCACTTTTGAAGGGAGTAATAACCCTGTACAAGAGAGATAAAAGAAAATAGATGGCAGTCTTCTTTTTCTCAAAGCAAATGAGAAGACTATGTGGATTTTGATTATATCAAAGCTCCCCCTGAGATGAAGAATGGTTCAGGAGTGGAAAATTTGCTTCAGGCTATAGGTCTTAAATAGACTTGTGTTCTTGCTCTTTAGAGTCTTAAGAATGATGTTGATTTTTTTCTCTGTAGATTTCTAAAAATTGAAAACTGAAGAATACTCAAGATAGAGTTTTTGTTGTTCTTTTTCTATTTCCTGAGAGCAATAAAAGAGCTGAGAGAAATCTGCAAGAGATTAGAGCTCTGGATGGAAATATTATCTCTGAGTATTTCTCTCTGTATCTTGATTGTCAGAATGCTAACTGAATATATGTCTCTCTTGTTCTTGAGGACTAGGATAAGAATGATTTATATCATTTGAATTTCAAACACTATTCCTTTATTTACAGCAGAAATCGAGGAGAGAAATGACTACTAATTTTGGCAATTAATTTTCTCCCCAACTGTCTTGGAAAATAAGTCAAATAACAACTCTATGAAATATCATAGTTAATGCTGTAAAGAAACGGCTATATGTCTTGAGAATGTCAGCTCTAATTACTAGATATTATTTGTCATAAATAGAATCAATGAAGTAGGAAATAAATCTTCAAGACAACTGCTAAAAATATAAGAAGTCGGATACAGAAAATGATCGTCGATCTGAGCTGGAAGATCGTCGAGCTGAGATCAACTATCTACGATCTGAGACAACTGTGAACAAATGATAAATTGTTGACCTGAGCTCGTAGATCGTCGAGCTCAGTTCAGAGACTAATCTTTGAGATCATCGTTCGGAGATCGATGATCGTCGAGCTGAGTTTGATGAAAGTCGAACTGATATGAAATTCACAGATTTCTTGTGAGTCTAAGATTTTTGAGAGAAATCCAAAGCTGGTCTTGAGAAGTCTTACCTTTAAAGACTAACTTAAACCTAGACCTTGACCCTGGCTATACAAGTGGCTCAACAACCTAAGAGTGGAACTACCCCAAATCAAACAAGGGTTCCAATAGTTGGGGACATGGTATTTCTTAAGGTTTCCCCCTTATCTGGTGTTAAGAGGTTTTGTTAGAACCATAAGTTAGATCCCAGGTATGTGGGACCTTCCAAAGTTCTTGAACGGATTGGTGTATCAGCTTATAGACTTGATTTGCCAGATAATTTTTTGGGTGTGCATGATGTTTTTCACGTGAGCCAATTGCAGAAGTGTGTATTGCGCGTGTAACAACCCAAAAAGGAGTTGGAGAGAACAGAATTAAAGTCAACCTGGGCTCGACGAAGATCGTTGAGTGGAGCTTGACTAAGATCGTCGAGCGGATCTCAAGGAATATCGTCGAGCGGAGCTTGACGATTTTGGCCAGTTATCAGCCCCGTTCGACGATCTGTCAAAAAACGAGGATATGACCGAGCGGTGACACTTTTCAGATGAATGGTGATGCGTCGGAAAATGCACCGGTCGTTGTCAAGTAATAATTTTTGGAATAACTTCCCCGATTGTTGATCTCAAGGGAATGCAGGTTGGGTGTCATGATAGCATCGTAGAAAGATCATTAATACGAGTTAAACGAAAAGCAGGGGTTGGCTTTTTATTTCTAATGCTACAAAAGACAAAAAGAAAACTAATGTGGGTCGTAAGCACCGCTTCGTTTGGTGGATGGAACTAGTGTAGGCCGCAATGTCGTACTTCATTAGGCGAATGGACGAGAGCAAGAGGATGGATTGAACACACGTGCGGAGAGTGAGGGTCATAATTACCTCTTCAACTATAGACACTAGCCCTTTGCTAGAGTGGTTCTAGTGCGCGTGTGGAGTGGATGTGAATGGAGGAGAGTGCATCACAACTAACAACAAAGGTTGTAACTAACCAAAGCAAACTTCATTCATAGATAAATAAAAGCAAGTTTAGGTTCATTACAAGCTTTAGAATACACTTCACTATGGAGGAGAGGTAGAGTAAATCGAAAGGTGGAATTCCTAGCTGTGGTTCTTAGCCGGATCGATGGGTTGTCAGGCAACTTCTCGACTCGACCATGGTTGCTTCTGGAAGTAAATGGGTGTCAATCCACTTGTCTTCCTCCGTCTTCTTGCTTTGCCTTTAGTCTTTTCTCCCTATTTTCCCAAGTGAGAAGTACCAGAAGATCTCTGTTGTACACTGCCGGTGGCCGAAAACTCTCCGAAGGGTTGAAGATGACTTCGGATCACCGAAGAAAGCTTCCCGGAAGGTGGAGATTTGTGGAGGACCTGTGGGGGCGAGAAACGGCGCATTTGCGTGCAGCAGCTGGGAGGAAAATGGAAAGCGTTAACCTAATTTGCGGAGCATGGGATTAAATACGGGCAGTAAAAAATCAGAGTGCATGATAAGTGGCGCAGACCGGTGGTCGTGCGCACTGAGAGTTGATGATTGTGCCCACTGCTCTAGAGAAATAGTAGCTGGACAGAAAAAATAAATTTATATACGCACGATCAGTGGCGCATGACCAGTGGTTGTGTGCACTGGAACCCATGATCGTGCGATTAGCAATGGCAGAACTCCAGAAAAATAAGATAAATGTGCACGAGAAGTGGCAAATGCCCAGGGGTCATGCACACTATGTCCAATGGTTGTGCGATTGCCTCAGATAGAACTTGGAAAAATTGAGAATTGTGTGCACGATTAGTGGCTCATAACTAGTGGTCATGCGCTGATGTAGGCTATGTCTTATGTGGTCCAACACTAATGGTGTGACTATGACTATTACAACGCTCAACGCTCTCTAACCAGCACGCTAACGAAACTTAGCAATCACAACGAGTTTTATTTATCGTTCGCTCTAACATACGGAAAGCCGATCCGCAAATGGAACAGAGGATGGCTATAGGCAAAAATCCTTTCCGGCTAAATGGAATAATATTGATTCCGTTCGAGCTTGGAGTTGTACCAAAATTGATCAACTTAAGAAATCACGATTCAAATAGTGGTAGGATCTATCCCATCAAAACAAGAGCGAGGATCGCCAATCCTCTCGATAAGTCTTTCCGGAAAACCAAACGAAAATCACAAATCTATTACTAGTAATACCGCGAAAATTAACGATTCGAGAAATCACGCAAAATTCCTCCACCACAAGAACTAATCTAAGAAAGGAAATCTCTTGTGTAGGAATTTCGTTACCCCACTTGGAAGCGTAGATCCGAGATATTTGGATCCACAAAGAACGACCGCGCTTCCTTTGAAATCCACGGGAAACGCGCTACAGATGAAGATCTTGCTCGTCTCCTTCACTTCTCGCCATGGAAGATTTCCCAGAACCTTTTCTTCTTTGCACAAGATCTCTCTCTTCAAAGTGGCCGAAACTTCTTGAAGGGGTGATTTCAAATCCGTTGAGAGGAGGAAGGTGGTGGTGGAGAATGAGAGGTTGAAAGAGAAAGAGTGAGTGAGAAGGGGGGCGGCCGAGAGCAAGGATGGATAGGGGAGGCTGAAATCCTTGAGAGTAGAACACCTAGGGGGCGGCAGCTAAAAGAAGCAAGAGGAGAGGAATTAGGTTTAGGCAAAAGTCTTGTTTGATTTCAATAATAGTCTACTTAACAAATAAAAGTTTGGCCTTATATAAGGCTTACATCCAAGTGGCTATTAGTAGCCCAAAATTGAATAGTTTCAGAAATGAAATGACAGAAATTAAATTGTTTCAAATACAACATAATAAAGGATAAATGCAGAACAACTAGCAAGATAACTTTAAATCTTATTCTTGTTGCGTGGGCGAAGATTGTAGCCATGACTGCTATGGCGCCGCAAGTCTCTTGTTAGTGGATCATCGTCATCATCTTCTGCCACTACCAAAGTGCCATGGATGAAATCTTCATCACCCAGTTGGCCGTCGTGGTGGTCGTCGCCATCAATTCTACCGCTCTCAAAAGGACTCATCACCAATGAGTGGGCTGGACGGTAATGGTGTTGGAGATCCGCATCGAGAAGAGCCATGTCCGCCGAAGAAAGCCAAGAGTCATCCGAAGCTGGACGACCACACCATCTGACCAAAAACCTGTGAATGTCGCCGTCGGGAGTAGAAAACACCGCATCCTGCAAAATCTTGTCAGGCAGGAAAGCGGTCCGGGGGAACCTCGGAAAAGCATTAGGCGAAGAAGAAAAACAAGTTTCATCATCAATAGGCAACGTACCTCCCGAAGAATCTAAAAGGGAGAGCGGTCCAGAAACAATCTCACCCGCACCCCTTTAGATGGTATAGTTGAAATATGAAACGGAGAGACTGACAGTTCAGGTGGTGGAGCGATATAAAGCGTTAAATCCGAAATGTTAAAAACAGGGGAGATTCCTCAATCAACGGGTAACTTTAATAAATATGCATTTTCACCTAGCTTCTTTAAAACCCGAAAAGGACCGGCTCTCTTATTCACTAATTTTTTTATGGTGCCCGAAGGCATCCGTTCAGGGATAAGACGTACCATTACCAAATCACCAATATTCAAGGGGACTGCTCGCCTATGTATGTTAGCATTTGATTGATAAATAGCATATTGTTTAGCTAACGTCTTTCCAATGTTCTCATGGAGAGTGTGAACGTACGAGGCGAAGTCCTGTGAAAATTGACTGGATTGAAATGATGGTGGTAACAGAACCAAGTCAAGAGGCGCGGGCGCCTTATATCCATGCACTATCTCATTTGGGGATAAATCGGTGGACTTATTCTTAGAATTATTGTAGGATAATTGAGCGTGAGGAACAATAAGGTCCCACGTACCTTTATGATCACCCACTAAGAAACGAAGTAACCCACCCAAGCTCCGGTAAACAACTTCCGTTTGCCCATCTGTTTGGGGATGATAGGCCGACGAAAACATAAGTCTAGTACCAAATAGCTTCCAAAGTGTTTTCCAAAAATAGCTAGTAAACTTAATGTCCTTATCAGTCACGATGTTTTTGGGGACACCCCGATTTTCCACGACCTCCTTAAAGTACAACTTAGCGACATGTGAAGCATCGTTGGTTCTATGACACGCGATAAAATAAGCTATTTTTGAGAATTGATCCACTACAACAAAAATGGAATCGTGTCGCCTAAATGTCAGTGCGAGGCCCAATATGAAGTCCATGCTAACATCCATCCATGGGGCAGACGGAATCGGAAGGGGTGTATAAAGACCAGCATTGGTCTTGTTGCCCTTTGCCAATTGGCATACACGGTAGCTCCCTACGATTTTATTGACCATTAGTTTGTGTCCCGGACAAAAGAATTTATCCTCTACAAGTGTTATCGTTTTATCGCGACCGAAATGTCCACCTAACCCTCCACTATGTAATTCCTATATAATAAAATGGCGTAACGAAGAGCGGGGAATACATAGTTGCGTATGCTTAAATAGGTACCCGTCACGGATGTAGTATGTCGAGATAGTGGAATGGGAATTGTCCTGAGCGGCGAAATATATATCCTTAAAATCTGGGCACTGAACATACTCATCTTTAATTCTTTCAAATCCTATGACCGATACCTCCATGGTAGATAGTAATAGGGTGACTCGATTAAGGGCGTCCGCCACACGATTTAATGTACCCTTGAAGTGCTTGATAATGAATGTGTACTCCTGAAGGTATGAGACCCATTTGGCGTGCCGAGGGCATATTTTACTTTGGGAGTTTACAAATTTTAAGGCCTCATGATTGGATAAGATTACAAATTCTTTTGAGATAAGATAGTGTCGCCAATGTTGGAGACAACGTATCACGACATAAAACTCATGTTCATAATTAGAATAGTTTAACTTTGGACCGACAAGTTTTTCGGAAAAATATCCTATCGGATGTCCCTCCTTACTTAAAACTCCTCCAATCCCTATCCCCAATGCGTCGCATGATAACTCAAACACTTTACTAAAATCCGGCAACCGTAGTAGTGGGGCTTCGGACATCCGGTCCTTAATCTTTTGAAACGCGTGAGTGGCCGCTATTGTCAAATAAAATTCACCCTTCTTCATGCATTCGGTGATCGGTGCCATGATACTACTAAAGTTTTGAATGAACCTTCAATAAAATGTGGCCAAGCCGTGAAAACTTCGAACTTCCCGAATATTTGTTTGTTCAGGCCACTCTTTAATCACTTGCACCGTTTTTGGGTCAACATGAATGCCTTCGGAACTCACAATATAGCTTAGAAATTCTACGGTCGTCACACCAAAGGCACACTTTTTAAGATTAATAAATAGATTTTCTTGGCGCAATGTTGCTAGGATTGTCATTAGATGTGATTCATGATCCTTTTGCGAATGGCTGAATACTAATATATCATTGAAGTATACTACTACGAACTTACCCATGTATGGTTTAAATACTTGGGTCATCAATCGTGAGAAAGTACTCGGTCCGTTGGTGAGCCCCTCTCCAAGCACCAGCCACTCATAGAGCCCATCCTTAGATTTAAAGGCTGTTTTCTATTCATCTCCTTCCCGTATCCGTATTTGATGATATCAACTTTTGAGATCCAATTTCGAAAATATGGTGGCTCCAGATAGCATATCTAATAAGTCATCCAAACAGGGAATGGGAAACCTCAATTTGACCGTAATTTTATTTATGGCCCGGTAGTCTACACACAATCGCCAAGACTTATCTTTCTTTGGGACCAAGAGGGCCGGTGCGGCGCATGGGATCTTACTATTACGGATAAAACCCTTTGCTAGCAAATCTGAAATTAAAGTTTGTAATTCCTTATGTGCGTAGGGATTGAGCCGATAATGTGGATGATTAGGCAATGATGAGCCCGGGACGAAATCAATCTCATGCTGAATATCTCTTATGGGTGGCAACTTAGATGGCAAGTCCACTGGATAGACGTCTTTATACTCTTCCAATAGAGTGCGCAGAGATGACGGTAGATTCTCTAAAGAGGGCGAGTATTCCTTAGCTTATAGGCATAATAAAGCATACATGACGCCATCTAAGAAGGTCTCTCGCTCTAACTCCTTCCTACTTATCAAACTTATAGTTTTCTTTTCCGCAGGAACAATTGTGTCCTTGGAAGAAATCGACGGGTCCTTAGGCGGTGTGGGTTTCAAGATAATGGTCTTACCATTAAACTTGACCTCGTAAGTGTTGGCGCGTCCAAAATGGGTCACGTCATTATCATAAAGCCACGGGCATCCTAGTAGTATATGACATACATCCATGGGGATGACGTCGCACCACACTTTATCGACATAGATCTTCACCGTAAGTGGCACTAAACAACGCTTTGAAACCGCGATAGACGTTTTGTTCACCCATGCTATTTTATATGGATGGGGGTGTGGTTCAGTGGCTAAATGCATACGAGCAATGACGTTCTCCGAAATGACGTTCATGCAACTTCCGCTATCTATTATAAATTTGCACCACTTTTCTCCGCCTTTAAAATTAAAAGAAAATATGTTCGTCCGATTATACTCATCCGACGCTCGCGGTGTGGCCAGAATACACCTCATAACAATCATATAAGAATCTTTATCGATATCACTCGGCTCAGCATAAGATTCTCTGCCAGCTTCATAGACGATCTCGGTGGGCTCAGACGTGGAGTCTAATAGTGCTAGTGGTTTACACTTAGTGTGGCACTCACTAGAGTAGTGCCCTTGAATTTCGCAAGAATAACCGGTGCGTCAGTATTATTAATCCGTCCTATCGGAACTCTCTCGCCGGTGGGATTTTTATTGTTCCTAGCGGTAATGACTATGGAATGCGAATTAGTCGATCGAAATTTTCCTTTGTCCCGCATGGAGGACGAAGGTGGGGGTTCTAAAATGGACTTTTCTTTCTTGAATTCTCGTCCCTTGGACTTGTAGGCATTGTGCTTTTCTATATCTGACGCTGCATTGAATGTTGTGTTAAGGTCCGTGTGACCATAATGCATAAGCTTGCCTTGGATGTCCGTATTGAGTCCCTTACGAAAATGAGATAATGTGACCTCGGGCTTTTCTCGAATGTCACAACGCACCATCATATCCTTAAGCTGTCCCATGTACTCTGCTACCGATTGGCCCCCTTGACGAAGGGTGCTAGCTCATCGAATATTTGGGTTCGGTGATACGCATGGACATATGGGTCATTCAGGAGTGCTTTCATGGCAGCCCACCAAGGTGGGGGTGCTCCATTCACGGTGTCTAGACGCCTCTCTTCGTTCAACCAGAACGTTTTGGCCCTACCCAGAAGTTTCATTCGTGCTACCTGCACATTCTCAACGTCTGTCATGTTGTGCTACTAAAAATAGCACTCGATCCCCATAATCTAGTCTAGAAATACCTGGGGTTCACCCATGCCATCGTAGGATGGTGACTCTATTTTAACGGCCCTAGTAAAGTCAAACTCATAAGGGGCTTGAGGTGCGTACTCATAGTCCTGATCACGAGGTTGGTGTTGTCGCTCCTCTCATTAGTTGGCGAACTGGAGTGGCGGCCCCGGTCGATTTATCCCAAAGCCGGGATTTTGAGGCGTCGCCTGATTGACAGTCAACCCTTGTATTAAATGGCTGAGTGCATCGAACATGGTGTTAAACTCTTCCCTAAGCACCGCAATTGTTGCAGGAGCGTGCTCATAATCATGGTTGTCAGCCATGTGTGAGGTGGATGGAGGATACTCCGTGCCAAGCATCGTGCGCATGAACAACACTGATACGGGTTTTCTCTTAAAAAAAGGACTGTTTGGACAAGAATTTTATAAAGTAGGTTTTTTATATGCTTAATGACTTGGAAAACGAAAATATTTTTTTAGACTTTTGTGCTTAGAAAAATAAGGAGAAAATTAAGAAATATTTTTGTAATTTTCTTCAGAATTTTTTTGATTTTTTTTTGTTATATGCAGACTATATTGTAAAAAAAATTTCAGATTTTGTGTCTAACGAAACGTGCACGACCAAGTGTTGGTCGACGTCCTATGACAGGAAAGCATAAGGACGGTGTCGATTGAGAAATCGACACAACCTCCCTCTGATACCAAAATTGATGTAGGCTATGTCTTATGAGATCCTACACGAATGGCGTGACTACGACTATTACAACGCTCAATGCTCTCTAACCCGCACGCTAACGAAACGCAGCAATCACAATGAGTTTTATTTATTGTTCGCATTAACATACGGATAGCCGATCTGCAAATGGAACGGGGGATGGCTATAAGCCAAAATCCTTTCCGGCTAAATGGAATAATATTGATTCCGTTCGATCTTGGAGTTGTACCAAAATAGATCCATCTAAGAAATCACGATTCAAATAGCGGTAGGATCTATCCCAACAAAACATGAGCGAGGATCGTCAATCCTCTCGATAAGTCTTTCCGGAAAACCAAACGAAAATCACAAATCTATTACTAGTAATACCGCGAAAATTAATGATTCGAGAAATCACGCAAGATTCGTCCACCACAAGAACTAATCTAAGAAAAGAAATCTCTTGTGTAGGAATTTCGTTACCCCACTCGGAAGCGTAGATCCGAGATATTTGGATCCACAAAGAACAACCGCTCTTTCTTTGAAATCCGCGGGAAACGTGCCACGGATGAAGATCTTGCTCATCTCCTTCACTTCTCGCCGTGGAAGATTGCTCAAAACCTTTTCTTCTTTGCACAAGAGCTCTCTCTTCCAAGTGGCCGAAACTTCTTGAAGGGGTGATTTCAAATCCGTTGAGAGGAGGAAGGTGGTGGTGGAGAATGAAAGGTTTAAAGAGAAAGAGTGAGTGAGAAGGGGGGGGGCGGCGGCCGAGAGCAAGGATGGAGAGGGGAGGCTGAAATCGTTGAGAGGAGAACACCTTGGGGCAGCGGCTAAGAGAAGGAGGAGGAGAGGAATTAGGTTTAGGCAAAAGTCTTGTTTTATTTCAATAATAGTCTACTTAACAAATAAAAGTTTGGCCTTATATAAGGCTTACATCCAAGCGTCTATTAGTAGCCCAACATTAAATAGTTTCAGAAATGAAATGACAGAAATTAAATAGTTTCAAATACAACATAATAAAGGATAAATGCAGACCAACTAGCAAGATTACTTTAAATCTTATTCTTGTTGCGCGGGCAAAGATTGTAGTCGTGACCGCTACGGCGCCACAAGTCTCTTGTTAGTGGATCATCGTCATCATCTTCTGCCACTACCATAGCGCCATGGACGTCATCTTCATCACCCAGTTGGCCGTCGTGGTGGTCGTCGCAATCATGCGCTATAGATCCAATGATCGTGCACAGTGTTCCGATATCGTTTTGCGCTAAGGAGTCCATTGACCGCGCGCATGTAAAAATGCACAATCAGTGGCCCTTAGGCAAAAAGCATTCCCAAACAATCCTGGAACACACACACGACCTTTGTACCTACAGCAAAAATAGAAGAGTCATCGAAATGGGCATTCCACATTCTCCAGACACAAAAAAACACGAAGTATAGGGCAAAAGTACAATTACTATGAAATCTCGCTGAAAATTGGCCAAAAGTGCACTTAACATAGAATGGACATAATAACAAATATGAATAATTATGACTCAAAAGTGTAGTGCATCAACGAGAAAACAAGCCTAGATAAGTCCAAAAATATGTATATAACTTGGACTCATCAACTGGTGAGCGGCCAGTAGGTGGTGGGTAAATTTTATGCCTAAACGCGAGCTGTTGCTGTGTTTTGATGAGTTTATTGTGTGGCTGGGGTGAAACTAGAGACAACTTATACAGAGGGGTTGGAATGAGGAAATCATTATTTCCTTTTCTCTTTCTCTCTCTTCCTTGTGTTCAAGTTCTGGAGCATAGAAATCGCGACTGGAGCAAGGGCTTGCTTAAGTTGTTGGAATAGATCTAGTGAATGGAATTTAGATCTGAAGCTAGATTCGTGAAGGGGAAAGTGAGGCGCTCATTTCCATCCGCGTAGAAAAGCTGTATCTTGGCTCCGAAGAGAATTCCAAGGGTAATGATCTTCCTCCTTTAACATATGAAGTCCTTATTTTTGCTTGTGCATGGATTTCCCCCACTAAATGGTGAAATGTTGAGGGATTACTAGTGGTTTGATTCTTGAAATCCCCAAGAATAATTGCATATAGATCCGAAAATGTGTAGTATGGAATATACATGTTTTGTGAAGCCCATCTTGACAGGTTGGTCTGCTTTGGCGATGCTTTATTTTGCGCACCGGAGAAGACTCCGCGTATAAACGAGAATTGTGTGGACTCTGTGGGTTTTTGCCTGTGAAGTGGAGTAACAAAAAGTACTGGAATGGAGTTCTAAGAAAATACCCTCGAAATTTGTGTGTTATATACTGGCATTGCAGGATGCTGAAGTGTTTGGGTTGAGTTTGGGCGCAGAAAGAGAGCTTCTGTTGACCCCGCCAAACGGTCGTAATGAACGCTGGCATTGACTCCCGCTTTTATTGTGAAGCCAGTCCTTCCGGAACATTGTGGCTATTTTGAGCTATGCTCTCTTAATGACTGGGGAGCCGAACGGACAAGAAAAAGCTGACCCGCGTCAGTCTAGACAATGAATTGGCAATTTGAGAAATGGGCAAGGGCTGAACTGTATTCGCGTTATGGTTGTATAACTTGAGTGCCAAAGTTATTGGCTTCATTAGTATCACATAATGAGAGTCTTAGGTTGTTCTCCATCAACAATAAATTCTCCGGCCGTGGGTTGTGGAGAATGAATGCTCAATATTTTCCGTTGGGTTTTGGACCCTTGAACGGTGGTGGAACCCTATTTTTCTGATACACTGATAATGTGCACTGAGTGTACGGGACGTTGGGCCGTGCGGCGGACGTTTGTGATAACTTGAACTGTATATCTGCCTGTGAAATTACTATGCCTGCAGGGAAGGAATACCAATGCCCCGAGAAAGGGGTAGGGTCGTTATAAATTTGTCAGCTAAATGCTGATCGTTGCCTTGTTTGCAACCGTTATGGTGGACTGTCCTAGCGCAATTGCTGGAGAGCCGAGCGGGAAATAGCTGGCTGAATCCCTTACTGCTGATACTAGCCGTCGAAGGCCGAATAAAGAATTTTTTCTGTTTTCACGTGTGGTCGGCCTGCGTGCCGATGTTTGTAATCTAAATTGACTAATTGTAACTGTAAGGCCTTGAGGCCATAAATTTTGTATAAAGAGACATTCCTGTGCTGATATATATAAATGGTTTTTAATATATTGTGGACATACAAATGAGTTTGATTTCAAATAACCTTAAAGCTTCCGTTAACATGCTCTGAGGTAGGATGCGAATAGTTTTTGGTATTAACCTGTAACCTTTCCGCCTGTTTATGAACTATAGTGTTGGGCCCCAGCCTGAACCTGTATTATATTTCATTTAACGGATGGAGATGTTATAATTTACTATCAGCTTGTCTTGGTCTTCCTCTTTAAAATTCATGGTCGAAATATTTTGTGGTGTGGCGAGCACGTGTAAGTGCGACCCGCTATAGCATAAATGAACTCAAGAATTTCCACTAAGGAATGCAAATACACCTGTTTGAGGAACCTGTGCGTTATTATAAAGTTATTGTTGCTTTTGCAAAGTTGCTAAAGTGTGTATTTTACACGTATATGTGACTCGAAGGGGTGCAGGGTAGTCTGAGCCCCAGCATTATGATGAGAGTGTGTCACTAGTTTAGGTGCCAACACCTTCCTCTTCTGCGGAGAAAGTATGTTTAGTTGTTGAGGAGCTGTTTACAATGATTCATGCACAACCTACTGGGCAGGCACAGCCTGTAATTGTGCCAAAACAGGTTGGTGTGAGGCCAAAACCTGTTGAGGCTGTTGTTGATCCTTGAGCAGTTGAAGCAGTTTATGAGCTTCAATCCTCCTACATTTTTGAGTGTGAGATCCGCAATGCAGACAAAGGATTGGTTGTCGCGCATCAAGCGAATATTGACTGCAATAAGGATGGAGGATGAACAGGAAGTCACCTTGGCCACCTTCTTGCTAGAAGGAGAGGCTCGGCTATGGTGGGACGAGATAGAGTTGCACCACTTAACAGGCAGACAACTATCAAAAGTATCGATAGAGCAGTTTTCGAGACTATTTTTCGAAAAGTAATTGCCATCAGCACATCGCATTGCCATGGATAATGTTATGAAGCGGTTATAGGGCAAAAGGGACTTGGCTATGATAAAGGCCGAGTTCAAAGCGCCGTACCAGGGAAATCGAACTACCGAAGGAAATGGGGTAAGAGATCCAAGTCTTATGGATAGGATCCTTCTATAGTTATGTCGTGAGCAACTTTGAGGCAAGATTCTCGTTCCTGTTATACACATGGCAGGTTAGGGCATCTAGCCCGTGACTGTCGGGTTGGTCCGCCAAAATTTTAAAAGAAGACAGGAGCGTCATATGCTGAGAAGGGAAAGGCAGTGGTGGAGTTCCTTGCATCCCAGGCGCATGCCCGAGTGTATAACCTTGGCCAATAGGAGGCCATAAAGTAAAGTGAAGTCGTCACTGGTACGAACTAAGATATTGATTTATTACTTTTTATACTTCATACCTTGTGTGTAGCTTTTGTATTATATGTTTGTCTTAGTCTTTGTCCTTATTCGGGACTGTCCGGCGAGAGCACTATTTGATATGGGTGCTTAACATTCATTTCTTTCTAAGGACTTCGTAGCATGAATCGGAGTACCTAGTCGTATGACGGAAGATATTGTGAAAGTAGTGTTTCCAAACGGATGCATAATGCGTGCGGTTTGGGCTTGCTACGTGAAGGTGCATATAGGAAGTCTGGATTTTTGGTTGGATGCATCATTGTTGCTAATAACTGTGTTTGATGTGATCTTTGGAATGGACTAGCATACGAAGCAGCGTGCCTGTATTGATTGCAACTCAAAGGAAGTCACACTGGGTAAGAATACCGAGCTTGAGACTATATTCACTGGTATGCGAGGAACGTTAGGGATCTTGATGTCTTCTCTCCAAGTCGTCAATGCTGTTTGAAAGGGTGCATAGTTATTCTTCATGCGTATTCAGGCTGTTGAGCCAAAGGCCAATGTGAGTGACGTTCCGATTGTATCAGAGTTTTCTGATTTATTTCCTAAAGATCTTCCTGGTTATCGCCCTAGTAGGAGATTGACTTCACTATTGAGCAGGCACCAGGTGCGAAACCTGTGACTCGCTCTCTATATCCTGTAGCGCTAAAGGAAATAGCGGAACTGAAAGTTCAACTACAAGAGTTGCTAGAACAGGGATATATACGCCAATGTATGAGACCTTGGAGCACACCTTTTCTCTTTGCGAAAAAGAAGGAGGGTAGTCTGCGGTTGTGTATCGACTATCGTGAATTGAACAAGCTAACAGAGATAAACAAGTATCTGATTCCACGGATAGATGAGTTGTTTGATCAACTGGCTGGGTCAATGGTATACTCAAAGCATGATTAGAAGTCTGACTACTACTAGTTATAGATTTGGGAATATGACATCCCCCAGACAGCGTTTGGAACACGTTACGGTCATTACGAGTTCAATGTAATGTCGTTTGGGCTATTTAATGCGCCATTGGTATTCATGGACTTAATGCACCACACTTTTAGAGAGTACTTGGATTTATTTGTGATCGTTTTCATTGATCACATCTTGGTGTGCTCTTAATCTAAAGAAGACCATGCGAACCCTTTACGGATGGTTTTGCACACCCTAAGAAGAAACAAACTCTATGCCAAGTTCTCCAAGTGTGAATTTTTGCTGTCGCTGGTGGCTTTTCTTGGCCATGTGGTTAGTGGTGAAGGTATAATAGTGAATCTGGTGAAAGTCACTGTAGAACAGTAGTGGCCGATTCTTTCTACCGTAGATAAAGTAAGGAGTTTCCTTGGATTTGCGGGCTACTACAGACGCTTTGTAGAGAATTTTTTCAGATATCTTTACCCCTCACCACACTGACGCGAAAAGATCATAAGTTCGTTTGGACACCGGAGTGGCCGAACATGGACGTCTCCATGTGGCACAGACGGCTATGAGATTTATCATGATGCATCAGGGAGTGTCTTAGGCTTCGTTCTTCTTCAATTTGGAAAAGTAATAGTGTATGGCTCGCGATAGTTGAAAGTGAATGAGCAAAACTATCCCGTCCACGACTTGGAGTTGGCGGCGGTGATTTTTGCACTTAAATTATGGCATCACTATTTATATGGCATGAAAGTAGATATATTCACGGACCATAAGTGCCTGAAGTACCTTTTGGATTAGAAGGATCTCAATAAGCGACAATGAAGGTTGATGGAGTTCCTCGGGGACTATACATTTGATATTCATGACACTCCCGGAAAGGGAAATGTTGTCACAGATGCCTTATGTCATAGGACTCCGACAAGGGCAAATTGGTACCAAATGCATGATGAACGCCTGATTCATGATCTGGAAGCATTAGAGATTACTTGTGTTGAAATGAATTCCACTGTAAATGCGTGCCTAAACTGGATGGAGGTATAGTATGACCTTACAGACATGGTTCATCGAGCAATGGAACTTGATGAAAGTTTGCAACGCTATGCAGTGGATGGGTCAAATGGCCAATTCTCCTGGGATGATGGCCTTTTGTGAAAAGATGGTGGTTTGTGCTTCCCGATTATGGGTAAGCTAAGATAAGAACTTATGTATGAGGCTCACTTTTTGAAATAGTCAATTCACCCATGGAGCACAAAGATGTACAAAGACATGAAAAATCTTTTCTGGTGGCCGGGTTTAAAGAAAGGCATAACACATTACGTGGCTAGATGTCAGACATGTGCCTTAGTGAAAGATGAATGTCAGTAGCCTGTAGGCTTTCTGAAGTCGCTACCTATTCTGGAATGGATGTTTGATGATATTTCGAACGATTTTGTGCATGGATTACCGACATATTAACGTGGTAATGATTCGTTTTGGGTGATCGTAGACCGGATGACTAAAGTGGCTCACTTCATTCCGAATAAGAGGGACAATTTAGTGGAAGTCTTGGATATGCTTTATGTTGTGCAAATAGTACGACTGCACGGTGTCCCCGTAGCATCGTAAGTGATCGAGACGGGCGCTTCACCTTGAATGATTGGAGACTAATCCATAGGTTGTTGGTGACAAAATTAACGTTCAGTACGGCCTTTCATCCACAAACGGATAGCCAGAATGAAAGGACCAACAAAATAATGGAGGACATGCTACGAATGTGCACTTTGGATTTTAGGAAGGGATGGGAAGACCATCTCTAAATGGTAGAGTTCGCCTGCTATAATTGCTATCAAGCTCGCATAAATATGGCACCGTTTGAAGCTTTGTATGGTAGGAAATGTCGTACACCATTAGCTTGGGAGGAAATATGCGAGTCAAAATTATATAAGTTTAAGGAAGTCAAAGAGGCTAACGCTCTATTCGGGAGAGGCTACTTATTGCCCAAAATATGCAGGCAAAGTATTATAATGCCAAGCATCGAAGAGTAGAGTTTGCGGTTGGCGAGCAGGTATACTTGAAAATCAAACCATTCAAGGGCATGCCCAGGATTCGACGCTTGAAAAAGTTAAGTCTAAGGTATCTTGGTCTGTTCAAAGTAGTGGAGCGAGTAGGAGAAGTTGCCCATCGGCTAGCTCTTTCGGCAGAATTAAGTGGATTACATTATGTGTTCCACATGTATGATCAAGTGAATACCCAACTGTTCCAAAATCCCGGACTATTGGAAAGGGCGTTACTTAATTTCTTAAATAAGTAGAAGACGACACGGGTCATGTGAAGGAAAGTCGGACCCAAAAATCTCCCCCGGCGTCTAGCATAACCCATTGGCTCGGAGGTTGGGATACCACATGGCCGAAAGGTTGGGTTACCACATGTCCACGGTTTGCCTGACCCGCTAGACCCACAAAGGTAGAAGGGAAAAATCGGGATTTAATAGCGCCCCCCGGTCTTGAACCCGTGACCTCCTCTGATACGAAATATAGGATCAAGCATATACCCAACTATTCCAAAAAACTGGACTATTGGAAAAAGCACTACTTAATTTCTTAAATAAGTAGTAGAGCGCTATGGGTCAAGTGAAGGAACGCCGGACCCAACACCACATATCTGTGCTTCAAAAAGTCGTGAAAGATCTAGCTCAGGTAATTACAAATGATTGCGTACCAGTCAAATTAGGGATAACGACAAAGGTTATGACCATTCGGATCGAGGATACGATGGTTAAACAACTGTAGAACAACACAATCGGGATGGTAAAGGTCCGGTGGAACAACTGTGGCCGTAAGGAGCTAACATGGGTGAGAGATCAAACCATGCCTGTTGAATTTCCCGAATTGTTTGTATAAAAATGTTGTAATATTTTTATTGAAGAAAATGTATGTTATAACATATTTGTTACTGTATTCTGATTGATGTAAGAAAATTTCAGGACGAAATTTCTTGTTAGGAGGGGAGGATTATAACACCCCAAAAAGGAGTTGGAGAGAACAGGATTAAAGTTGACCTGGGCTCGACGAAGATCGTCGAGCAGAGCTCGATTAAAATCGTCGATCGGGGCTCGACGATTTTGGCATGTTATCAACCTTGTTCGACGATCTGTCAAAAAATAAGGATATGGTTGAGCATTGACTCGTGTTAGATTACTAGTGAGCGGCTAGTAGGCGTTGAGTAACTTTTCAACCTAAACCCAAGCCATTGTTGTGTTTTAATTTGTTTATCGTGTGGCTGGGGTGAAACCAGAGACAACTTATATAGAGGTGTTTGAATAAGGAAATCATTATTTCCTTTTCTCTCTCTCTCTTTCTTGTGTTCTAGTTCTGGAGCAGAGAACTCGCGGTTAGAGCTAGGGCTTGCTGAAGTTGCTGGAGTAGATCTTGTGACTGGAATCAAGATCTGAAGCTAGATTCACGAAGGGAAAAGTGAGGCGCTCATTTCCATCCGCGTAGAAAAGCTGTATTATGGCTCCAAAGAGAATTCCAAGGGGAACGATCTTCCTCCTTGGACATGTGAAGTCCTTATTTTGGCATGTGCATGGATTTCCCCCTCTAAAAGGTGGAATGTTGAGAGATTTCTGTTGGATTGATTCTTGAAATCCCCAAGAAGTATTGCATATTGATCCTGAAATGTGTAGTATGGCAGAGGCATGCTGTGTGATGCCCATCTGGACAGGTTGGTTCTGATTTGTGATCCTTTAATTTGCGCACCGGAGAAGACTCAACATATAAACGAGTATTTTGTGTAGTCGGTGGGTTGTGCCTGTGAAGTGGAGTAATAGGAAGTACTGGAATAGAGTTCCAGGGAAATACCCTCGAAGTTTGTGTGCTATATACTGGCACTGCAGGATACTGTAGGGTTTGGGTTGATTTTGGGCGCAGAAAGAGAGCTTTAGTTGACCCCGCCAAGCGATCGTGATGAACACTGGCATTGACTCCCGCTTTGATTGTGAAGCTAGTCCTTTAGGGACGTTGTTGCTATTATGAGCAATGCGCTGTTAAAGACTGGATAGCCGAACGGACAAGGGGAAGCCGACCAGCATCAGTCTACACATTGAACTAGCGATATGAGCAATGGGCAAGGGGTGAACTATATCCGCGTTATGGTTGTCTAACTTGAGTGTCGAAGTTATTGGCTTCATTAAGATCACATATTGAGAGTCTTAGTAAATTCGCCATCAAAAATAAAGTCTCCGGCCGTGGCCCGTGGAGCATGAATGCTCAATGTTTATCGTTGGGTTTTTGACCCTTGAACGGTGGTGGGACCCTGGTTTTCCTATATACCGATAACATTCCTTGAGTGCACGGGACGTCGAGCCGTACGGCAGACGTTTGTGAAATCTTGAATTGTATATCTCCCTGTGAAATTGCTATGCCTGTAAGGAAGGAATACCACTGCCTCGGGAAAAGGGTAGGGTCGTTATAAATTGGTCAGTAGAATGCTGACTGTTGCCTTGTTTGCCACCGTTATGGTGGGCTGCCCTACTGTATGTGCTGGAGAGCCGGGCGGTAAATAACGGGCTGAAGCCCTTGCTGCAGCTACTATCCCTCCAAGGACGAATGAAGAATTTTACTATTTTCATTTGTTGCTGGCCCGCATGCCGATGTTTGTAATCCACATTTATGAATTGTAACTGTAAGGCCTTGAGGCCATAACTTTTGTGTAAAGAGACATTTCTGTGCTGATATATATAAATGGTGTTTTATATATTGTGGATATTCAAATGAGTTTGAGTTCAAATAACCTTAAAGCTTCTATTTGCATGCTCTGAGTTAGAATGCGAATAGTTTTTGGTATTAACCTGTAACCTTTCCGCCTATTTGTGAACTATGGTGTGGGACCCCGACCGGACCCTCTATTATATTTCATTTAATGGATGGAGAAGTTACAGAGCGACATGAAGATTCTTGATGTTCTGCCCAAGTTTGGGCCAAATCTTTCGTGTGTGGATGTGCATGTTCGTGTTATGGATACTCAGGATCAGGTATTGAGAAGGAAGACTATACCCATAGTTAAAGTTTTGTGGAAGAACCAAGACGTGGAGAGCGTGACTTGGTAGTTGGAGTCAGCTATGAGGGAGGCTCATCCTTATCTGTTCTCCTGATGCTTTTTTTAAGTGTTTTCTTCGTTGGCCTATGATTGTTTTCCTTTTGTTTTGGATTTGATCGTATTATGTCATGTTTCGGGACGAAACTTATTTTTAGGTGGGGTGGTTGTAACGCCCTTGATTTTTCAGTATTTATTTTAATTCCCGTAGTGACAAATTTTTGGCATCAGGGCATTACGTTGACGAGTAGTCAACGGGTATCGTCTGTTGGGGCATGGGTTTGCTCAGTGGTTTTCTTGTATGGTTAGTTTTTGTTTGGTTGTACAACTTCCCTCACGAGCCGGGTCTATTTTGGTGACTAGGTTGAGCTTTTTATAGGGATGTGGTGGCATTTTGTCTTCGGGTGGTGTTTTACCTGAGTTTGGTTTGTCGAATTTGGATTTTTGACATTGCCGTTAGATTCGTAGCATCGTTATTTGGCTAGGGTGCGATTTTCATAAGATTCCGAGTTGATTTGACTACGGGTCACTTTGCGGTTATTGATTAATGATTGTATTATAATATTTATTTTATTATATATATATAGCCGGTTATAAAGGTCGCGTCAAAAACCCTAATTCCTGTTCATCTTCTTCGCGAACCCGAGAGGCGCCTTTTTTGCGAGCGGAAGAGGAGCGGCGGACTTTGCGTGCATTTGGCCAGTAGAAGAGTTTTATCGGTTGGCCATTTTTGTCGTCGGAGTAGAGATTCGGAAAGCTCTCGCCGAGATCTACCCGATCGTGGTATGATTTTCCCGATTCCTAGATATTTAGTCATTAGGATTAGTGATTTTGACCACCTTTTTCCCCCAAAAATTTCAGGAAATGTTGCTAAGATCATTTGGCGGCCGATCCTTGTCGCGGTGCGAGCAGGAGGAATTTTTCTGAAGTTTCTATGCAAGTGGATTTTCCCTCTTGCATGTCCGTTTTCTTGTTGTCTTTCTTCCCTTCTTTCCTCCTCCTTCAGAGAGTAGGAGTCGCGTGGGTAAATCCATGAAAAGAACCCCTAGGTTAGGGCATGATTTCAGCAAAAAAACATGGAAGCTAGGTTCAACGATTAAGGGATTTTCGGCCTGTATCAGTAGCTGGAAATCGTCGGGTTTTGTGTAAGTATCTTCGATGAGCATCGTAGCCGAATTTGTAATGTATCGGTAGGAGAAATTGGCAAGTTTAGTAGATAAGCATAGGGAAATTCATCGAGTTTGATAGTTTAGCTAGGTAGAATTCAGCGTGTATTGACGAGTGAAATTCTTCGGGTATGGAAGGATTTAGTCTAAGTGTAATTCGATGAGTATTGATAGGGATTCGTCGAGTATCGACTTAGGCAGATTTGGCGAGTATCGCCGAATTTCATTAAGGCATTTCGTTGGGTAACGATTCGTCGAGTATAGATCCTTAGTCTAAGTGTTTTTTGTCGAGTATTCACGCTGAATCAAGCCGATTCGCCCAGTATTGTGTTGCATTTATCGAGTATCGCTATGAAATTTGTCGAGTATTCTTATGGTTCGTCGGGTATACTCGCCAAATTTTGCCAGGATTATAATTTTTTGCCCTTCCGTATAGTATTCATCGTGTATGGTCCTTATAGTGATTTTAGGGCTTGATAAAGTATTTTTTGGGGTTTTGGGTTGGGTTGTTTGGGTATGATTGTTTCTTCGGCTATGAAGGTTGGCGGTGGATAAAGGACTACCAACTTGATGTCTGTTGGTGAATCATTACACTTGGTGGTTTGGCTTGGTATCTATTGTGTCCTGTTGGTTTGTGTTGGGCCAGGTGGCCACCACCGTAGTGCTTTTGTGAGACGTTTGGGTCTGTTAGTTTGGGTTTGGACGTTTTTGTCAATGACTCCGACACGGTTGTTTTTACCAAGTGTTAATGATTCATGTTTTCGAGCTATTTTCTGCTCAATTTGCTTGTTAGATTAGTTTATGCTAATTCATGCTAATCCTTGCAGATTTTGTCGAAGCATGGCTTCATTCCGCACTTGGTGCAATGTTCTTTTAACTCCTTTATTGGAGACTTTTACCTTACTTGTTTTTATTTGTCTAATGAGCTATGGTTTTAACATTTCTTATATTCAAGTTTGGTAAACCCTTTCCTACCCTTTTTACTTATTACCTACTTATTTTCATTGCAACTTGTATTTTCTTGCTGAGGTGTTCTTCTTTTGAATACCTCAGGTTCAGGGCTGTTGCCGGTGGAGCAGCTGTGTTGGGTGGTTGCGTTTGGACTGTAGTTTTTGTAGTAGTTTCCTCACCATTGTGAGGTAGTGGTTGCTTTTCAGTTTTTAGATCAGACTTGCATACTTTTAGTGGGTTCGTGTGAGGTTGTTGACGCATACTAGTAGTTTTCTCTGGAATATTAAATACTTTGCTAGCTGCTAGTTTACCTCTTTCTGGTTGTTTTTTTACTTGCTCTCTGGGAAGGTTTTATGTTAGGTTGCATGTTAGGTATTTTAATGTATAAAAATAACAATTACTACTTCATACATACCAAATTAGAAATCTAAATCACTACATTTAACGATCGTCGAAGCTACATTCGTATCAATTATAAATCTAGAGTCTTGCATACCATGAGTTGTCCCCTGGGAATGTTTATACTCATGTAGGACGTCTAATCTTATAAATTGATGAGTCCAATTTATATAGGGTTTTTCAGACTCATATGGGCTTACTATCTTGCATGTGCACTACTATATCAGTAGAAAAGCCGCATATTTGATTAGGGCTTCACTTAGCACTTGTTGCACTGTTTCAGCCCATTTTGGTTTGCAAATTGCACAGGGATGTTGGGGGTAAGTACTGGGGTACTCTCCGTGTGGATTTGGTTATTTTATGTTGTATATTGGTGTTGGGAGCTTGTGTTCTAGCTATGGTTTTTCTCTGCAGGAGGTTAGTTTTCCCCCAAAGCAGGATTTCTAACTTGTGGAAAACGCACAGTCCTGCGATTCCTTACCGCGCACTTTCTAACAAATCGTGCATTTTCTGCAAGTTTCTCTAGATGATTGGGCAACCCGTGCGATTTCTTCATGCACGGTTTCTTCTATACCGTGCCCGTGCGCTAGTTAAACACACGGTTCCACCTGCTTTCCGGGAATTTCAGCGCTCTGTGGTTACCCATGCATTTTCCTTCACGCATGGGTGGAAGCGTTCGTGCCCGAGTAAAACACACGGGTCAACTCATCTTCCTCCGCCTCTTTGTCCTGAAATTTAATATTGCACGGTGAATGCACGATCGTGCGCCAAACCATACGTGACCATTTTTTTTACCTACTCGTATTTAAGCTCATGATTTGACTGGAGCAGAGAAGTCCGCAATTTTCCTCTCCTCTGAGCGGGAAAACCTTCCTCCATCCGTATTTTCCTCTCTCCTCCTTGGAGAGCTCGTACGACCACCGTTCTTCCTCCAAACATCACCGCAAGCGAAGATCTTCCGCTATTCTCTTCTTCATCACAAGAGGAGCATTTGGAGCTCCTTCTCGTTGCCATTAAAGAGCTTTCCAAAGACTACCAGCCTTCACTGATCATGAAGAAGATGGGAATAACACTTTTGAAGTAGGTGACAGCAGTCAAGCTTCCTCGGATGTCAACCACCGACAAAGCCCGGATGATGACCGACAACCTTTGACTCCAGCCGAGAATCGTGGATAGCCTTCATGTGTTGGGTTATAAATCTCCACTTTACTCTCATTTGGATGTTGTTTCTATGCTTTGGATGTTAGCTAAACTTGCTAGGAACTCTTAACAATATTATGATGGTTTACTATTACAAATGTCGTTGTAGTTCATAGTTTGGATTTACTTCCTTTGCTTTCTTTGGGTTGTTGCTTGGTGATACGCCACACTAACATGTTTTAGGAGCAGGCTTGGCAAAGAGGTGCTTTCGACCCTCAACGGTTACGACCACACACCCTAATACTCTTCAGAGTATTCCACCATTGCGAAGAGGTGAAGGCGACCCGCGTAATTAAATTTAGTTTTTCTAAAATATAAACTCATCCCCCAAACCTTTTTTGCATTTGCAATCACTTTGAAAAGAGGAAGATCACACTCCGAATCTGCACTCCTCGAGAGATTCGATACTCGAAGGATAACTCCCCCAGTTTATTAATTGATGACGATCGCTGCACTTGTCGAGATTGCATCATAAATAAAGTATTTTTTCGCAGCGTATAACTATTTCTTTTTCTCGTGTACTAGATGAGCCACTTAGCCGAGAGATACGGCTAACCCTTTAACTTTAACTGGATTATCTCTAAATAACTTATAGATCTTTTATAAAGGGTTAAGTTGGAGTTGTTTCTGAGCATCTGCAGTTATCCCATGCCGATGTGGCACCATGACGAGCGTTTTCCCTTACTCCGATATATCGATATGCGGTGAAAAATACGGGTTGTGACAGGAAGTGCCACGAAACTAAAATGTGATAACATTTTGGCTATTTATCTTTCAATGGTCCCATTTTTGCATAATAGGAGCAAGCACATAGAAATTAAGTACCATTTTATCCGTGAGAAGGTAGAAAGGGATAAAGTTAATCTTGTGCATTGCCAAACTGATATGTAGTTTGGCGATGTTCTTACCAAGCCGCTACACAAAACTTGATTTGCAGATCTTAGGATAAACCTAATGGTTTCAGTGCCATCGGTCTAAGAGGAGCTATAAGAAATTCTAAACGATGGGCTCTATTTTTTTTTCTTAATTAAGTGTATTAGTTGCCAAAGAATCACATAAATTAATGTTGTTATCTGCTTTCTCCCCAACCACCATCTGTGCATGCCTTTTTCTTCCTATAAGAAAAAAATTACTCTGTATTAGTTTTATGGAATCATTGAATGATTGAACTTACCTTTCACTGTAATTTTTTGCTTCCTATTCATCTTTTTCCATTAGATATCTATTACACCTTCTCCTACAATATTTAAGAAAGCTATTTTAGTTCTCAATATCCTTTAAAATAAACTGGCATTTCCATTCTAAATGATATACGTGTGTTTTTATACTTTTAATTGGCTCATAAACACACTCGAACACTTTGTTCCTAAAAAATTATGAATCATGAATCAATTATTTCTTCTTTGTGTGAAAATTTTTATCTTCTATACAGGAAAAATCATTGTCATCTAATTGGTCATCAGGATCCTACTCCATAGTAGGTCAGTCCAAAGATACTGCCAAAATTCTCATGGACTCCAAAAAACTTCAAGATTGAAATCCAGTGGTCATACCTAAATTTTTCTTCTTCTACAAGGCTTGGATAATAAGTGGAGGAATAGGAAGGAGAAAATTCACAGCCTTCCTGCTCTTAATGGTACTGCATTACTGTCTTTTCTATTTTTTCAACATCCTTCCTTATAATACATTGAAAAAGATAAGGGATCCATATTGCCGACCCCACTATAGTGGGATAAAGGCTTGAGTGTTCTTGGTGTTGTTGTTGTCCATTCTTACAATACTAATATAATTATTTATGTGATTTGGCTCGAAAAATAAATCTTTGTGAAAGAAATAAAATTGTGCGTGACACCTTGTACACAACTGAATAACCAAAAAGATAGGTAAAATGAAGAGAGCAAAGGAAGGAAAGAAACAGACATCGAATTCACAAGCTATTGATGTTTTTGAAGAAATCTGTATAAAGGTTGAGCAGTTACCCTTATATAACCGCCTGGTGTTGCTATAATGTGAAGGTCAGGCAGTTACCCTTGTGTAACCTCCACAGGTTGCTTTAATTTAGTATCCGGTGTTTTACTCCGAGCAGTTTCCTATATTGTAACCGACTATAGTCTTTAGTTCCACATCATCATCTGTACTTTCTCTCACCTCCGATATTCTATAAAAGAGGGGTGCACTAATGTAATAAGTAAATTTTTGTAAAATAAAAATATTAATTTTGATTTGTATTTTGGGTTTCTACATTTTATTAGAGCCAAGTTCAACCCTGCAGACAACCTATTGAAACCGCACAACCTACCCTGCGAACATCTCTACTGAGTCTGCCCAGACACCTCTCTTGGGTGATCTCTGTGTGACCTGCACCTGTAAAACTGCCTAGACTAATCCTTCCATGTCCTTCTTTTTGGCCACCCCACCCTTCCCTGCAGAACTTTAATTGAGACCAGTTTGTGTGACCTCTCTATTGTAACCTCTTGACTCCTCATCGTTACAATTTCACACGACCTCCCTATCGAAACCACCCTGACCCCTCTTTTCCTTATACCTTGAGTGGTTACTCTTTCATCTGATGGTTTTCCTATCGTCGACCTATTATTAGAACCCTTGTGACCTCTTCTCTTGCCCTTACTTACCCCATGAAGTGTGGGATAAACTCCGGGTTACTACTATATCCCTCAATGGGAAGAAGAATTTGAGGAATGGGAGTATTTAGTGCGTCATATCCTTCAAACCAAATTGTTGCTTTATCATATTAACTATGCCCCCAACTGACTATGGAACAGTGTCTCTGTGTTGATTGTCGGGTTTAGTCTTGACTTCTCAATTCATTGGAGAAATAATCTTACTGGATGTCCATGTACCATGAGATTTCCAAAGTCATGTGGGACGAGATTTAGTCTCTTTATTATGACCAGGATAGTCTTTAATATCTTTTTGAAATATTTACACAGCTTCATGTGGGACGAGATTCAGTCCCTTTACTTTGGCAAGGATAATCTCCAACATCTCTTTATTATCTTTACTCAACTTTAGGTGGTTGGCTAAGGTGTGACTTGTGACCAGACCTCCTTTATCTCCGCGTCCAAAATACATGTAGGTGGTTATCTTTTTCTCGTGCACTACTCCCCAGTTATGCACCTTCCTCCTAGGTCTCGGGTTGGTTGCACTAGTTCTCACAATGTTAGATTTTAAGATAGAAATCGTTCCCCTCGGACCCATAATTATTTGTCTACATTGTATGGAGACCCACACCATACTAAGGCCACATGCTTCAAGAAACATTGGTTTCCACCGTCGTCATCCACTATACAATCACATGCTTCTTCCATCGTTGATATTCCTTCATTTTCTTGCTTTTACGTTGACAACTTGCATGAGGAACTTCAACAACTTTGGGGGACTCTTACTCGAGCCACTGAGTCTGTCGCATATACTTCCAACAAAGTATTGCTTGTTTTTCCCATAGAACTGTGCAGATAGTAGAATCATGGGTTTTTAACCATATAACCCAACACAAACCTTCTCAATATTCACATACCTCTTCTCTAATGTTCATCATAGTTACCGAAGGAGACACCACCCTAGTCTGCAGTTTTGGAGATGTTCCTTTCCTCCTATCTCTTCTAATAGCTTTGTCCTTCATGTTCTTAGCTCTTAATTGAATCTTATCTTTATCAGTCATTTAACCAAGTGCCTTGATTGCTCACAGTAACGACCCAAGTTTTATCAGGCAGGAAGTGATTTCTGAGCAATACCGCCGGGCGGTAGGGTTATTGTTGGGTCCATTTCCCACAATGTCCTAGATTTGAGGAAGTCAATCTTGTCAATGATATACATATATAAGTAGATGACAATGATGGGACAGGAAGCCTAAGTGGCTAAGTCAGATAAACACTTACCTAATATGTGGGCTGCCAGAATTCTATGTAATTCAACAGGCATTGAGTAAAGGTGACTCACTCAATGTCAGATGACTTAAACTGCTGAGTGAAGCTTATATAGTCAAAGCCAAATCAATGGCAAGCTGAGAAAGTTGCTAAGTCAACAGGAATTGAGTGAAGTAAACTCACTCAACGCCATACAACAAAAAGCTGTGAGATAGTCTAAAGTAGTAAAAGCCAATGTTGAAATGAGCAGAAAAGTTGCTTGTCCACAGGCGTTGAGTGAAGTCAACTCGCTTAATGCCATGAAGCTAAAGGCAAATATATGGCTAAGTAGTTTGGTGTTGAGTGTTGAAGACACACTCAACGCCACACAACAAAAAGCTGTGAGTTGAACTCAGTTAAGAATTAGTTGAACTGAGCTCAGAGTTCATCGAGTTGAGTTCACCATTCATCGAACTCAGTTTAGATTTGTCGAACTAAGTTCATAAATTTAGCTAAGGCAAAAAGTGTTGAGTGAGGCATGCTCACTCAACGATCTCAAAGCCAGATAAGAAGGAAGGTTTTTCTAAGGAAAAAAGCGTTGGGTGAGGCTTCTTCACTCAACGCTCTCAACGCCTAGATAGACAAAAATCTGTCTAAGTGTTTTGGAATTGAGTGATGCTTACTCAATCAACGCCTATGCTAATGTTGCTTGAGTTTTGGCTAAGTCCACAGCTGATGATGTCTGCAAGTCAACATGTCAACATAGTTCAAATCAAGTGTAGAGAAGCTACAGTATACGATAAACTCTATCGAGAAGCTACTGTACGTCTTCTTCCGGTAAAGCAAAGCATAGCTGGAAGCTTCATATGGGTCTCACCGATTTCTAAGAGTCTTTGATCGGCGAGCTACAAAAGGGAAGTGATGGGCCAAGACAGAGCTAACTTTTAGGGTATTTATCAACTTCAAAAGTGAGCAGTTGTCTTCTTCTTACTCGCAATTGCTGCATGTAAAAAGCTTGAAGCTCTCAAGGAAGAAAAGTTCAAATAACTGTGCAGTCTCCATCTACCACATCAGGATCAAAAATAGTTCTAAAGAAAGAAGAATCTTCAGCCTTTGGCTTGTTCAGTTAGCTGCTTGAAGACTCTAGATTAACTGATCTTCAGTCTTCTATAGCAAGTTCAGGAGTAAGCTTCTGAGATCTCCGATCAAAGTTTTACTCTACTATAAGGAGAGTTAGAGCAGAAATTTCTCAGCTCTAGTTGTTGACTTAGAGAAATTTCTCTGTGTCAAAGTTAATTAAATTACTTCTTATTGTAGGATCCTTCTAGATCTAAGTTGTAGGGCCTTGGGCCTGAGGTAGGGCAAATATGCCTGAGATGTAGAAGTCGGTTCCTCTATGAGTGTAGGATCTTGCTGTGTAACGCCCCTGATTTTTCGATGATTTTGTTTGGTTTTGGTATCGTCATATTTTTGATGTCATGGCGTTACTTTTAACGTCGGGTTGACGGCGCATCGCCGATAAGGCATTTTCGCGTCCGTTCGGTCGAGTCGGCCAATTTCTTGGATTTTTGTCGAAATCAGAAAATATTTCTATGAGGTTTAGGTTGAGTAATTTTAAACTTGCTCGTCAAGTTTCGTCGCAATCCGAGCATTTTTGGAGTCTCGGCGCGCGATTGAAGTTTTGAGTATTTATGTCATTGTATTTGGAAATTTTTATCTCAGGAATGGCTCGTCGGATTTAGGTTTTGGCTTCGCCGTTAGAATCGTAGCGCCAGTTTTCGCCTATGGTGTGAGTTTCGCTTAATTCGGTGCGTGTATGGGCCTCTGTTCTGAACTCGTGTCCCTTTGTTCAAAAAAATTTCATTTCAAGAATTTGCGCTTTGTTATCTCGAGTAGCCCGTTTCAGATTTTGATCGGACGCCGTTTTGGGGGTCAAAACGGTGTCGTATCAAAATATAGTAAACATCAAGTTTGTTCGCCTTGACGATAGCTACAACTTTTATGTTGGACACTTTTTGATTTGAAGCCATCTTAGGCTTCTATTTTTGATTTTCCCAAAACTGCTCGTAAATAAGCCTTTTTTTTGATTCCACTCGAGTATTTGCTCTTATACACGAGTATCCTTCATTTCACTCGAGTATTTTGCTCTTATACACGAGTAACCTTCATTCCACTCGAGTATTTGCTCTTATACACGAGTATCCTTCATTCCACTCGAGTATTTTGCTCTTATACACGAGTATCCTTCATTCCTCTCGAGTAGTCATGTACAGTCTACGTTCGGGCGAATTTTTGAGGGTCAAATATGCATCGTATAGAAAAACGGTCAACATCAAATTTGTTCGTCTCGACGAGATCTACAACTTTCATGTTGACCACTTTTCGATTAGAAGCCATCTTGGACCCCTATTTTCGATTTTCCCGAAGCTGCTCATGTCCAGCTCGGGTAGACTTGATCTACTCGAGTATTATTGTACTATCTCGAGTATGTTACGTTCCTCTCGAGTATTTTGCTCTCATACTCGAGTATCCTTCGTTCCTCTCGAGTATTTTGCTCTCATACTCGAGTATCCTTCGTTCCTCTCGAGTATTTTGCTCTCATACTCGAGTATCCTTCATTCCACTCGAGTGGTTCTGTATAGTTAGAGTTCGGGCACCGTTTTGAGGGTCAAAACGGTGTCGTGCGAAAAAACGGTCAGCATGACATTTGTTCGTTTCGACGAGATCTACAACTTTCATGTTGGACACTTTTCGATTTGATGTCATCTTAGACCTCTATTATCGGTTTTCCCGTAGCCACTCATAAATTACACGTTTTTTTTGTATTTAGACAAAAAAATTTATAAGTACTTTTACATAATATATATATATATATATGGACTTAGGTTTGATCAGAACTTCATCTTCTCCGATTCTTTTCCTCCCGAACCAGAGCGGCGTGAGCGTGAGAGAGAAAATACTCCGTGAACCTTCCGGTGGCCGCCGACGGAGCTCCGGTGCTCGAAATCCTCAACCGAGCGTAGATCTGGAAAGCTCTCATCGAGAGCTACGCCATCGTGATAAATTTTTTCCCTTTCTTTGAGTTTTCTCGTTAGGGTTTTTCAGCCCTAACCCCCTTTTCGACCATTTTTGTCTAGATTTCAACTTCCTCCGTCCTCTTTTGCCCCGATCTGTGACGTGCACTGATTTGGAGAACTTTTCCGGTAAAATCAAGGCAAGTGGTGGTCTCCCCTCATTTCTCCTTGTCCGATTTGATGGTAACGGTTTAGTCTTTTTGTTCTTTAAAATTTTTCTGCACTTTTTCTTCCAAGTTATTGTTACGATTAACCTTTTTTGGAGGATCACTCGATGTTGTAAGATTTTGTCATGGTGAACGTGATCTTGTCTATATATATTTATTTGTTCTTGAAGTGTCTTAATGGTGGCTCTAAATATCATACCTATCGTTTTGAGCGTATTCGAGTTTGTCTAGGTTTGTAGATCGTTCATAGGGGTTGATCAACCATGTCTTGAAACTAGAAGTGTCAAGTAGAATCTGATGAGCCAAACCTCGGGATATATTTGTGTTGTGGTTTCTTTGGGTTTCTAAAATTTGCGGGAGTTAGTGGGCAAATCCACCGACCGCAAGATTGTTTCCTTCATTAGTACCCCATGGGACTCTACTGGGTTTTGGGCATCTGCGGTGATTGGTGGAGTGTGCAAGTCTCCCCCGCGGTTAGACGGATTTTAACATCTGTGAGGGGTGTATCTAGAGAAGTGACCACCCTGCCCGTGTTTATGAGTAGAGTTGACTACAGGTTACTAATAAAGTTTTGGTATATTCTTTCTTATGATTCAATCATGCTATCCCCTTGCTTCGGGTATCCTGCATGATTTGTTATACGTGATGATTCACGAGAGTTCTTTTCTTCTGATTTATTTCTCGAGTTTTATTTATGAACCTTACTTCAATGGTTTTGGTCTTGGGTTGGTACCCCTTTTGACCTTTAATTATTTTGACTTATTTTTTTTTGCCACCATTTGTACCCTCTTGCTGAGGTGTTCTGTCTTTGGAATGCCTCAGGATCGGAGCATTAGCAAGTAGCGGAGCCGGTTTTGGGAGCCCTTGCAGCAGCAGGTGGGCTGTGGTTTTTTTTCCCCTCGCCGCAGCGAGGTAGTTCGTTGTTTTGTTTTCTTTGCCTAGTTTCAGACCTATTCATACTGTGGGTTCGTGTCAGATTGTTGACGCCCACAGGATTGTTGATTTCTTTTGACACTTGCTAGCTGATGTGGTTTTCTTATGTTTGGTTTACATTACTTGCTCTCTGGGATGATTCCTTGCTAGGACTGCATGTTAGGTATTTTGACCTATAAAACCCTACTATTAGTAAAGCATACTTATCATCCCCTTCAAAACTAAGCCACTATTTTCTATTTAGCGTAAAGACTTTCCTACCCGTATTATAAATCTAGAGTTTGCATTGTATGAGTTGTTCCTCGGGGACATTTATACTTATGTAGGATATGAGAGTCAATTTAAATAAGTATTTTCCGCAAGCGTAGAATTTATATTTTTAAATCGTGAACTAGATGATTCACTAAGCCGAGGGATACGGCTACCATCATAACTTAAACTGGATTTTATTCATAAACATCTATGTTTTCTATTAGAATTGTAGAGTTTGGAGTTTTGCCTGAACGTCTGCAGTTATCCCCTGTACGGCGTGGCATCACGACGCGTATTTTCCCCTTGCTCTGATATAATTAAATTGTTGGGAAAAATGCGGGTTGTGACAGTTGGTATCAGAGGGAGGTTGCTTGACAATTGGTCGGGCAACCTTCCCTTGTTAGTGTTAGTTGTTTAGTGTCATGTCATACACACACCGATGTGTCATCAATATGTCTTGGCTGAAGCATGAACACTACACTCATAAGCATGATTAGAAGTATACGGGGCATATTATGTAGTATGGGATGCATAATATGTGTTTGTATATGGATCCACCATAGACGGCAACATGTGAGGGTTATGTAGTATGGGATGCATAACCTCACCACATGAATGCTCATTAGCACGTGTTCTTTTCGTTGCATGCAATATTATGTAGTATGGGATGCATAACATTGCATGTGTACGCCGCTCATAACATGCATTAGGGCCTTTTATAGAATTCATAGCACCACATGCATAGCATAACATAACATAAGCACAACATGCCAAGCTAAAGATTTACTTGATGACATATGTACACACATGATTTTAAATAAGAGTAAAGGATTCATGCATTCATATCATAGGCACATGAGTCAATAGGTGATAAGATATCATCCTGAGTAGGGCATATCATCATCATATAATCCCAGAGCAAGTGACAGCTTTAGCAAGTGTCTTTCATGTATGGTCTGAACTAGATTTGTTTGCCCTAGGCGTAGTCTAGGATGTTAATTGGGTTGTTGGTTTGCCTTTTAGAAATGCCGCCTAAGCGTCCTGCAACGAGGTCGACTCCCCAGTCGGAGGGTGAGTCGTCAGGAGCGCAGAGTGATGCGTTGATCGAGAGTTTGCGCCAGAGCAACGAGGCTCTGTCAAGGCAAGTGCTTGCGATGCAATCGCAAATGGAATCCTTTTTGTCTGCCGCCCCTGTGCAGCAACCCTTAGTGCAAGACCCTATTGTGAATCGAGTGGTACCCGAGACCCCTGCTCCTCTAGTGCCCCCGGTGACTCTACCACCAGAGATGAATTTTATTTCACACTTCCAGCGGCTGGGGCCTCCTACCTATGACGGAAGTGCAGACTTTATGGTTTTGGATGATTGGATCATCTCTATCGAGGAGATGTTTTCATATTCCGGGATTCTAGAAGCCCAGAAGGTTATGATTGCAGCCTATCAGTTAAAAGGCCTAGCAAGGAGTTGGTGGATTCGTGAAAAGAAGAGTCTGAAGGAAGGCTGTTCCTGGGACTCTTTTAAGGGAATGTTGCTGAAGAAGTTTCTGCCCTCGGTCGAGCAGGACCGTCTCATGAATAACTTCCTGCATTTGAAGCAGAGACAGCTCACGGTGAGCGAATATGAGATTGAGTTTAGCAAGTTGAGTAGATTTGCTCCCGATTTGGTAGCATCGGAGGAGGGAAGAGTGAAACGTTTCCTGGGAGGACTAAGAAGTGATGTCCAGCAGTGGGCAAGCGAAAATGGAGCTGACAGTTATGCTGTGGCAGTGGAAGCTGCACTAAAAGTAGAAGCGATTGAAAATGCCAAGAACCGCGGTGCTGCGACGAGGAAAGAGAAAAGGAAGGGTGTTGAGGATGGTAGCTCCAGGGCATCTGGCCCTTCTTCGAAGAAGAAAGGTAAGGAAGTGTGTAGTTTCTGCGGTCGTCCTGGCCACCCTTACGAAAGATGTTTCAAGAGAATAGCCACCCTGAAGAAGCAGCAAGTGCACGCCATCCAGGGTGCACCCAAGGGAGAGCTTGTATGCTCGTTCTGTACAAGGAAGGGTCATGATGTGAGTCGGTGCTGGATGAAGGAAAGGACCTGCTTCCAATGCGGGCAGAAGGGACACCAGAAATCTTCGTGCCCCCAAGCTCAATCCCCACTGCAGCCTGCCCCGCTTCGAGCTCTGCCTCCACCACCAACCCTAGATAAAGGGAAAGGAAAGCTGAACGTCATGACCAGCGAGGAAGCTCAAAACTCTACGCAAGTTATTTCAGGTTAGCCCCAGTCTATTTTATCCTTATTATTTATCGTTGTTGCCCTAGCTATCATTCGTTTAGTTATGTATGTTACGGTTTTAGGGGAGTTTAAGGTGCGGAATAGGTGGGCGCGTATTCTGTTCGATTCGGGTGCCACTCATTCCTTTGTGGCCATGAGGTTTGTTGATAAACATCGCATGGATGTTGATCAATTGAGAGACTCCTTCAACTTCAAGCTTCCCTCCGGTGATTCGGTGATATCCAATCAAGGAGTTCTGAGATGCCCTATTCATCTTGGCAATTTTCTGGCCCTTGCGGATCTGATAATTTTAGACCTGGCTGATTTTGATGTGATTTTGGGCATGGACTGGCTGTCCAAGTATGATGCAGTCATCCAGTGCAAGGCAAAAAGACTGGACTTCAGGATGGACAATGGCCAACCTATGAGCGTCTATGGATTTCAGGACAGAGTTTCCCCTATCATTTCTGCGGTACGTGCTATAGCGTCTGGTTGCGAGGCATTTTTAGTGTCTATTTCTGCTCTGGAAACAGCTTTTGTTATACCACGTCTTGAGGATGTCTCGGTGGTGCGAGAGTTTCCAGACGTCTTTCCTGATAGTCTTCCAGGGCTTCCTCCTGAGAGGGAGATTGAGTTCGTGATTGACCTCGAGCCAGGCACTCGTCCCATCGCCAAAGCACCGTACCGTATGGCTCCACGTGAGTTGGACGAGTTGCGTACTCAGCTCGATGAGTTGCTGAGGTGTGGTTTTATTAGACCAAGTTCTTCTCCGTGGGGTGCTCCGGTTTTATTTGTAAAGAAGAAGGATGGATCGATGAGACTTTGCATCGATTATAGGGAATTAAATAAGGTGACCGTTAAGAATAGATATCCCCTGCCAAGGATCGATGATCTGTTCGATCAGTTGCGTGGTAGCTCTGTATTTTCAAAAATCGATCTTCGCTCAGGCTACCACCAGTTGCGGATTCGTGAAGAAGATATTCCCCGAACCGCATTCCGTTCACGGCATGGACATTATGAGTTTTTGGTGATGTCCTTCGGTTTAACCAATGCACCCTCTGCTTTCATGGAATTGATGAATAGGGTGTTTAAGGATTTCTTGGACCGATTCGTTATTGTGTTTATAGATGATGTCCTAGTGTATTCCCGCAATGTTGAGGAGCATACTCAGCATTTGCGTTTGGTTTTGTCGACCTTGAGGGAGCATAAGCTATATGCGAAGCTGAGCAAATGTGAGTTCTGGCTACCCCAGGTGTCCTTTCTGGGTCATGTTGTAAGCAAGGACGGTATTTCTGTAGACCCGACCAAGATTTCTGCCGTGATGGAATGGGAAAGACCTTCTACACCTAAGGAGATTAGGAGCTTCTTAGGCCTCGCTGGCTATTATAGAAGATTCGTGGAAGGATTTTCGGTGTTGTCTGCCCCTTTAACTAGACTTACTCAGAAGAATACTGCTTTCATTTGGAGCGATAAGTGTGAAGAGGCTTTCCAAGAGTTGAAGAAGAGACTGTGCACTGCCCCAATTTTAACCTTACCTACTGAAGGAGTCGAGTATGCTGTGTATGTTGATGCGTCACACATCGGACTCGGTTGTGTTTTAATGCAAGATGGTAAGGTGATCGCGTATGGATCAAGGCAACTAAAGATTCACGAGAGAAACTATCCTACGCACGATTTGGAGTTTGCTGCCGTAATTTATGCGCTGAAGCTGTGGCGACACTTATTGTATGGCGCGCTGTGCAAGATCTATACGGACCATAAGAGTTTGAAGTACGTCTTCACTCAGAAGGAACTGAATCTGCGCCAGCGTCGGTGGTTAGAATATGTGGCGGATTATGAAGTAGAAATTCTTTATCATCCAGGAAAGGCTAATGTAGTAGCTGATGCCTTGAGTAGGAAGACCGCTAAAATTTTTAATCTATCGGTACAGTCCTTAGTAGAAGAATTCTTGTTGATGAACATCGAGATTGGGAGTAGTTCTACGCCTGCTAGTTTGGAAACAGAAGCGCCCTCTTGGATTTCCCTTACAAGGGTGCACCAAAAGGATGATCCGGAATTGTTGCACCTCTGGAATAGGACTGAGAAAGGAGAGTTACCTGATTTTTCTTTGGACGAGCTAGGTACTCTGAAATATCGGGGTAGATTCTGTATTCCCGACATGGGTGGCATCCGGGCTAAAATTTGTAAAGAAGCTCATGGTTCCAGTGTTTCCTATCATCCTGGTTCCACCAAAATGTATAAAGATCTAAAACAAATTGTTTGGTGGGTAGGGATGAAGGGCGATATCGCAAAGTTTGTATCAGAATGTTTTACGTGTCAGCGTGTCAAGGCTGATCATAGAAGGCCTGGTGGTAAATTGACACCGCTTGATATTCCAAGTTGGAAATGGGAGAGTATTTCGATGGATTTTATCACCGGTCTACAAAAATCCCCCCGTGGGCATGACTCAGTTTGGGTGATAGTCGACAGATTGACAAAGTGTGCCCACTTTGTTCCGTTTAAGATTGGGTATTCGATGAAGAAGATAGCTGAGCTTTATGTTGAAGAGGTCATCAGGTTACATGGAGTGCCTGTTAGCATTGTATCAGATCGGGACTCCAGATTTACGTCTCGCTTTTGGAAGAGCTTGCAAGAGGGGTTGGGTACCGACTTGAGGTATTCAACCGCCTATCATCCGCAGACGAATGGACAAACAGAAAGAGTAAATCAGATCGTGGAGGACATGATTAGATGTTATATTTTGGATCATGGTGGTGCTTGGGATGAGCGTCTCAGACTCATGGAATTTGCTTACAATAATTGCTATCAAGAGAGTCTGCAGATGGCCCCGTTTGAGGCCTTATATGGGAGGCGTTGTAGAACACCCTTGTTTTGGGCTGAAGTTGGTGAGAGGCCGTTGCTAGGTCCGGAAGCCCTTGAGGAGATGAATTGTGCTGTAACTCATATTCGAGAGAAGCTTCGTGTAGCACAAGAGCGTTATGAGAAATATGCTAATCGACGAAGGGTTGACTTGGAGTTTGCCGTTGGGGACTTGGTTTTTCTTAAAGTTTCTCCGATGCCAGGAGTAAAAAGATTTGGAAGGAACCACAAGTTAGACCCCGGTATGTGGGACCTTTTCAGATTCTGGAGCGCATCGGAGTGTCAGCTTATCGACTGGATTTACCTGTTAACTTCCCTGGTGTCCACGAGGTGTTCCATGTGAGCCAGTTGCGGAAGTGTGTTCGTATTAATCGTCAAATTCTCAGCTCGGTGCCCCAAATTCAGCCCAATCTGTCGTATGTGGAAGAGCCTGTCCGCGTTTTGGAATCTCAAGAGCGTGTATTGCGAAGAAAGACCATCCCAATGGTTAAGATCCTTTGGAGGAATCAAGATGTCGAGAGCGCGATGTGGGAATTGGAATCAGCAATGAGAGAATCTCATCCGCGCCTCTTCGCCTAGTTCTGGTATGTTTATATGTTTTAGGTTGTGTTTGATTTCTTCGCTTTTGTTAGATTTTGGATTTGTATTAAGTTTCGGGACGAAACTTCTTTTTAGTGGGAGTGACTGTAACGCCCCTGATTTTTCGATGATTTTGTTTGGTTTTGGTATCGTCATATTTTTGATGTCATGGCGTTACTTTTAACGTCGGGTTGACGGCGCATCGCCGATAAGGCATTTTCGCGTCCGTTCGGTCGAGTCGGCCAATTTCTTGGATTTTTGTCGAAATCAGAAAATATTTCTATGAGGTTTAGGTTGAGTAATTTTAAACTTGCTCGTCAAGTTTCGTCGCAATCCGAGCATTTTTGGAGTCTCGGCGCGCGATTGAAGTTTTGAGTATTTATGTCATTGTATTTGGAAATTTTTATCTCAGGAATGGCTCGTCGGATTTAGGTTTTGGCTTCGCCGTTAGAATCGTAGCGCCAGTTTTCGCCTATTGTGTGAGTTTCGCTTAATTCGGTGCGTGTATGGGCCTCTGTTCTGAACTCGTGTCCCTTTGTTCAAAAAAATTTCATTTCAAGAATTTGCGCTTTGTTATCTCGAGTAGCCCGTTTCAGATTTCGATCGGACGCCGTTTTGGGGGTCAAAACGGTGTCGTATCAAAATATAGTAAACATCAAGTTTGTTCGTCATGACGATAGCTACAACTTTTATGTTGGTCACTTTTTGATTTGAAGCCATCTTAGGCTTCTATTTTTGATTTTCTCCAAAACTGCTCGTAAATAAGCCTTTTTTTTGATTCCACTCGAGTATTTGCTCTTATACACGAGTATCCTTCATTTCACTCGAGTATTTTGCTCTTATACACGAGTAACCTTCATTCCACTCGAGTATTTGCTCTTATACACGAGTATCCTTCATTCCACTCGAGTATTTTGCTCTTACACACGAGTATCCTTCATTCCTCTCGAGTAGTCATGTACAGTCTACGTTCGGGCGAATTTTTGAGGGTCAAATATGCATCGTATAGAAAAATGGTCAACATCAAATTTGTTCGTCTCGACGATATCTACAACTTTCATGTTGACCACTTTTCGATTAGAAGCAATCTTGGACCCCTATTTTCGATTTTCCCGAAGCTGCTCATGTCCAGCTCGGGTAGACTTGATCTACTCGAGTATTATTGTACTATCTCGAGTATGTTACGTTCCTCTCGAGTATTTTGCTCTCATACTCGAGTATCCTTCGTTCCTCTCGAGTATTTTGCTCTCATACTCGAGTATCCTTCGTTCCTCTCGAGTATTTTGCTCTCATACTCGAGTATCCTTCATTCCACTCGAGTGGTTCTGTATAGTTAGAGTTTGGGCACCGTTTTGATGGTCAAAACGGTGTCGTGCGAAAAAACGGTCAGCATGAAATTTGTTCGTTTCGACGAGATCTACAACTTTCATGTTGGACACTTTTCGATTTGATATCATCTTAGACCTCTATTATCGGTTTTCCCGTAGCCACTCATAAATTACACGTTTTTTTTGTATTTAGACAAAAAAATTTATAAGTACTTTTACATAATATATATATATATATGGACTTAGGTTTGATCAGAACTTCATCTTCTCCGATTCTTTTCCTCCCGAACCAGAGCGGCGTGTGCGTGAGAGAGAAAATACTCCGTGAACCTTCCGGTGGCCGCCGACGGAGCTCCGGTGCTCGAAATCCTCAACCGAGCGTAGATCTGGAAAGCTCTCATCGAGAGCTACGCCATCGTGGTAAATTTTTTCCCTTTCTTTGAGTTTTCTCGTTAGGGTTTTTCAGCCCTAACCCCCTTTTCGACCATTTTTGTCTAGATTTCAACTTCCTCCGTCCTCTTTTGCCCCGATCTGTGACGGGGACTGATTTGGAGAACTTTTCCGGTAAAATCAAGGCAAGTGGTGGTCTCCCCTCATTTCTCCTTGTCCGATTTGATGGTAACGGTTTAGTCTTTTTGTTCTTTAAAATTTTTCTGCACTTTTTCTTCCAAGTTATTGTTACGATTAACCTTTTTTGGAGGATCACTCGATGTTGTAAGATTTTGTCATGGTGAACGTGATCTTGTCTATATATATTTATTTGTTCTTGAAGTGTCTTAATGGTGGCTCTAAATATCATACCTATCGTTTTGAGCGTATTCGAGTTTGTCTAGGTTTGTAGATCGTTCATAGGGGTTGATCAACCATGTCTTGAAATAGGAAGTGTCAAGTAGAATCTGATGAGCCAAACCTCGGGATATATTTGTGTTGTGGTTTCTTTGGGTTTCTAAAATTTGCGGGAGTTAGTGGGCAAATCCACCGACCGCAAGATTGTTTCCTTCATTAGTACCCCATGGGACTCTACTGGGTTTTGGGCATCTGCGGTGATTGGTGGAGTGTGCAAGTCTCCCCCGCGGTTAGACGGATTTTAACATCTGTGAGGGGTGTATCTAGAGAAGTGACCACCCTGCCCGTGTTTATGAGTAGAGTTGACTACAGGTTACTAATAAAGTTTTGGTATATTCTTTCTTATGATTCAATCATGCTATCCCCTTGCTTCGGGTATCCTGCATGATTTGTTATACGTGATGATTCACGAGAGTTCTTTTCTTCTGATTTATTTCTCGAGTTTTATTTATGAACCTTACTTCAATGGTTTTGGTCTTGGGTTGGTACACCTTTTGACCTTTAATTATTTTGACTTATTTTTTTTTGCCACCATTTGTACCCTCTTGCTGAGGTGTTCTGTCTTTGGAATGCCTCAGGATCGGAGCATTAGCAAGTAGCGGAGCCGGTTTTGGGAGCCCTTGCAGCAGCAGGTGGGCTGTGGTTTTTTTTCCCCTCGCCGCAGCGAGGTAGTTCGTTGTTTTGTTTTCTTTGCCTAGTTTCAGACCTATTCATACTGTGGGTTCGTGTCAGATTGTTGACGCCCACAGGATTGTTGATTTCTTTTGACACTTGCTAGCTGATGTGGTTTTCTTATGTTTGGTTTACATTACTTGCTCTCTGGGATGATTCCTTGCTAGGACTGCATGTTAGGTATTTTGACCTATAAAACCCTACTATTAGTAAAGCATACTTATCATCCCCTTCAAAACTAAGCCACTATTTTCTATTTAGCGTAAAGACTTTCCTACCCGTATTATAAATCTAGAGTTTGCATTGTATGAGTTGTTCCTCGGGGACATTTATACTTATGTAGGATATGAGAGTCAATTTAAATAAGTATTTTCCGCAAGCGTAGAATTTATATTTTTAAATCGTGAACTAGATGATTCACTAAGCCGAGGGATACGGCTACCATCATAACTTAAACTGGATTTTATTCATAAACATCTATGTTTTCTATTAGAATTGTAGAGTTTGGAGTTTTGCCTGAACGTCTGCAGTTATCCCCTGTACGGCGTGGCATCACGACGCGTATTTTCCCCTTGCTCTGATATAATTAAATTGTTGGGAAAAATGCGGGTTGTGACATGCTGGGATCTAAGGTAGGTGAGTTTTACTCACTAATAAGTAGGGCACTTGTGCCTGAGGAAGATTGTAGGTGCAGTCTTATGGTAGGTCTATCCTCCAAAGCCTGAGGGGTAGGGCTTAATTGCCTGAAGTAAATGATATTTGTATCACTGAGTGTAGGCCCTTGTGGCTGAGGTGTAAGTCTTGGAGGAGACTGAGAGATCCTGAGGGATCTGAGGTGTAAGCTCCTTAGAGCATTGTTTTGGAGAAGTTCCTAGAGTATCAGGAAGTTAGCAAGGTGGGAGGAGAGTGGATGTACCCATAATTTGGGGGAACCGCTACAAAAATACTTGTGTGTTTTTCTGTGAATTTTTTTGGCTTGCAGGTACTTAAAAGAATTCAACTGATCACTCACAAAGTAACTTAAGAAGAATCAAAAAGAAAATTAAAAAGACCTAACTAAACCTATTCACCCCCCCCCCTCTAGATTGCTAGCTACCTTGAATATGAGAACATTCAAGTGGTATCAGAGGGAGGTTCCTCAAAAGGGATTTAACAATTTGAGTAATCTCCGAAGGTAGCTGCAGTTAACTGATCATGGGCTCTGTAGAGAGCCACCGAGAGGTGATTTCCATGAAACACCCCATCTGCAGGAAGGTGCATTTTGGAATATAGAAAGAAAGGGTGAGGTTATTTTTTGAAGCCTATGATCCAAGGATCTTTGCAACAGTCAGGGAGGGACCTGTCATTCCTATTAAGGTCTTTGCTCTGGATGCTAAGATCCATACACCAAATACATACTTTGAAATGACAAAAGATGAGGTCACCTTTGCTGGCTTGGACAAGAGAGCTCAGAACATAATTGTCAGTGCAAAAGATGACTCAACTTTTGTGAACATGGTTCACTGTCAGGCCTCCAAGGAGATGTGGGACACCCTTGTGGTCTACATGGAGGGTAGTGAAGAGGTAATGGACAATTGTAAGTCTCTGCTCAACCAAGAGTATGAGGCCTTCATGCAAAACCTGAAGGAGAACATAACTGTTTTTTGTGAAAGATTCTTCAGGATCATAAATAAGTTGAAGACCTGTGGGAGAGTCTTCAATAATTATGAAATAAATGACAAGTTTGTAAGGTCTCTCACTAGAGGCTGGGATACTATGATCTGTGTTATAAGAGAGGTGGCTAAGCTTGCTGACACTCCTCCCCAAATATTGTTTGGAAAGCTGCTCTCCTATGAGATGCAGCTAGCTGCCAGGAAGGAGGAGGTGGCCACCAGCAAATCCTTGGCTAAGGAAAAGTCTTTTGCCTTCATAGCAGGAAGCAAAAGGAAGGGTAAGGAGAGGATTCCTTCTCCACCAAGAAGACCAGCTGAGTCAGATAGATCAGACTCAGAGGCATTAGACAGTAGCATGTCTGATGAAGACTTTGCATCCTTCTCCAGACAACTCCAGAGGCTGATGAAGAAGAAGCATTGTAAGAAGAGGCCTTCTAATTCCACTCATCACAGGAATAATCAGTCAAAGACTAATAGGTACGGTTCCAAACCTAATAAATATAACTCTTCTAAAGTAGGTTGCTACTGTTTCAATAAGCCTGTGCATATGATAGTTGACTGCCCAGAGAAGAGGAAGGAGGCTGAGGAGAAGAAGAAACATCAATACAAAGGGAAGAAGGAGAAGTCCTTCATTGCTAAGAAGGAAAAGAGTTGGACGTAGTCATCATCTTCTGAGTCTGAAGAAGAGGAATTCTACATTGGGCTAGTTACTGCTACTGCTAAAGATAAAGCTGTTGCAGTAGGAGAAGTCAATCTTCTAGTGAGGATAGGAATCAGGGGCCCTCTAACACTGTCAGACAGTGATTCAGAGGTGGATGAAGATGATGTCCACAGCTACAGAGGGCTGATGGCAATGACAGATGAAGAAGCCAGTCAAGATCAGCCTGGTTCCAGCAAGGTACACACTTTACCTGATTTTTCTTCTATGTCTGGGTATGAGACAAGGCCTTGTGCAGAAACATCTTCACCTAGTGGTGAAGATGATTATGGATCTGAAGGAGATGTCAATCAATTGATTGACAAGTATGGAGAACATATGAATGTCTTTAAGAATTGCAAGAAGTTGTCTAAAAAGTAGACTAAAGAAATTTCTTCTCTTAAGCTTTCAGTTGCCCAGCAGACTGTAACATCAAACCTGCTCGATAAGAAAGCTCAGGAAATGAGCAACCTGAAGACTCTCTTGGATGTTAAGATAAGCTCCATCAAGAGCAAGAACTGTCTCATCAGGGATCTTGAAGAGAGGCTTGAGAAGGAGAAAATAATAGTGGCAAGCAATTCTAAGCCAAGTATTATCCTCCCTTAATAGACACCTTCTCCTCTCAAAAGGGCAAGAAGGGGTTGGGATTCAAGTGAAGCACAAGAGTTGCTCCTTCCAAAAGGAAGGGGAAATATCCAGCTCCAGATAAGCCTATTGCCTCCAAGCTCCCCATTATTTTTAGAAAAGTTTTGTTACCTTCTAACAGGTAGGACCAGGAAAGCTCATGTGGTCACTACGAGAAGAGTTGTTCCTCAGCAGCGAATAAAGATGTTCACTGCCATGGTGAAAGCTATTACAGGGTAAGTGCTTTTGAGTCTACCCATGAAAAATTCAGATGGCCCTACTAGGACCAATTGTTCTTGGTTCTTCAACACCAACACTCAAGAATATTGCTGCAGCCAAGGCTTAGAGTCAGATAGATAAGATTCAGACTAAGGGCAAGTCTAAAAGTAAGGCTGATATGGGCATATCTGAAGCCATCAGAAGAATGCTCTCTTAAAAGAAGCTTGTCGCTACTGGCACACAAGGAAGATCAAATTAGCAAGCTAAAAGACTTACCTTCAGTCAAGTTCTAGCTGGAAGAAATCAGAAAAAGGCTGCAGCACATCTTCTTCCTATTAAGGCTGCTGCTAACCAAGCTGCAGTGCCTACACAGAAGAGAAGATATAACAAACATGATTGTTAGTGTTGTTGTAAGATAGGTCATTGTGCCATTGACTGCTTGCACAATCCCAATATGGACAGAGCTAGGGTCAGTCCACCAGTCAGAAATTCTGCTGGTGGACATGTTCATTTTCACACTAATATGCACCTAGGACCCAATAGATATTGGGGTCCTACAGTTAAGTAAATTGTATATTATAGGTTAGTCCAAGAGGCCATACCCCTATATGCTACTTGGACAGTATTTGTTCCAGGCACATGACTAGAACAATTAGAAAATTGAAGGAGTTTACTCTAGTAAAATATGGACCCAAAGTCATCTTTGGTGGTTCAGATAGAGTGGTAATCAGAGGATATGATAAGATTACCAATGGCATAATCACAATCACAACCGTGTCTTATTTTGAAGGGTTACAACACAACCTGATAAGCATAAGACAGCTCTCTGATCTTGGCTATGTTATTGTCTTCCATAAGGATGAGTGCCTAATTAGGAGGTCAAGTGACCAAGAGGTTATCTTGACAGACACTAGGAGTGGAAATATTTATTACGTAAACTTTCTATGTTTAGGCATAGATTCCCCGATCTTATTTAGTGGCAAATGAGAAAGTTTCCTACTGTGTCTAGTGGCACAAGTGTCTAGCCCATTTGAATTTCAAGACTATTGGCAAGATCTTCAAACAAGAGCTAGTTAGGAATGGCACTAATGTGAAGTGCTCCAAGGTGGGCATTTGCTCAGCTTGCCAAAAGGGAAAGCAGACAAAAGTCTCCTTCAAGAGCATTAGAACCAAAGACTCTATGAGGTACTTATACCTCTTGCACATGGGCCTATTTGGTCCTATGCCTGTTCACAGTCTTGGTAGGAAAGTCTACACCCTTGTGCTAGTTGATGACTATTCCGAGTTTACCTGGGTGTTATTTCTTAAGAAAAAGAATGAAACCCTTGATGCCTTCATGAGGTTTGTAAAGCTAATTTAGAATGAGCTTGGTAGTTCTGTGGTCAAAATTTGAAGTGACCATGGGACTGAATTCCAGTCTGATGGCATGACAGGGTTCTGTGAAGTGCATGGGATTCATAAATAATTCTCTTCTTCTAAAACACCCCAGCAAAATGGTATAGTTGAGGGGAAAAACGGGATTCTTATAGATGATGATAGAACACTGTTGAGTGATACATCTCTCCCAGAATATTTTTAGGCTGAGGCAGTAAATACTGAATATCATGTCCTCAATAGGGCCTCTATCACCAAAATCTACAAGAAGACTCCCTGTGTGATCTATAAGGGAAGAAAACAAAATCTATTCTATCTCAGAATCTTTGGTAGTAAGAGCCATGTGATTCACAATGGCAAGTCCTAGGTGACTAAGTTTGCTGCCAAGTACTTTGATAGAATATTTGTTTTGTACAATAATCGTGGCAAAGCCTATTGGATCTATAACTTGAAAAGCCAAGTTATAAAAGAATAAGTTCATGTAGTCTTTAATGAGTATACTATGATTAACAATGGGCTAGCTAGCTCCTCTTGTTGTACTGTAGGTACAGAATAAATGTTGGACAAACTGACCATCAAGGATGCATCACCAGTTATCCAAGATGAAGTGGATACTCAAGAATATCTACCATGTACACTAGGAATGGATGAAGATAAAGAAGAGGTTGCACCTGAAGCTGTACCTATTGCTGAGAAGACTACCACCAGTTGTCATACATTGGAGAGATCATCCAGCTCACCAGATCATTAGTGAGGAAAGTCATGGAGTAATAACAAGGAGCAGAAGTTTGAAAATAACCATGTACTCAAGCTTTATATCACAAGTGGAGCCCAAGAAGTTGAAGAATCCCTCACAGATACGCATTGGATTGGTGCTATGTAGGAAGAACTGAAATAGTTCAAGAGGTGCAAGGTCTAGAAGCTGGTTCCCAGACCACAAAAACATAATATCATTGGAGTCAAGTGGATCTCCAGAAATGAGCTTGATAAAAGTGGCAATATAATCAAGAATAAAGCCATACTAGTTGCTAAGGGGTACAAGCAAGAAGAAGGCATTGAATTTGATCAAACCTTTTCCCTGAAGCAAGATTGGAGGCCGTCATAGTGTTTCTTGCATATGCAGCACTCAAGGGATTTAAGGTCTTCCTAATAGATGTGAAGTCAGCCTTCCTGAATTGTGACTTAAAAGTGGAAGTCAATGTTGATTAGCCTATAGTTTTTGTTGTTTCTTACTCACCTGATTATGTTTATAGACGTAGGAAAGCTCTATATGGGTTGAAGCAAGCCCCTAAAGCATGGTATGAGACTTTGTCTAGCTTCCTCATTGAGTGCAAATTCTAAAGGGGAAAATAGATAAGACCCTATTCCTAAGGGAATCTAAGGGTAATATCATCCTAGTTCAGATCTATGTATATGATATCATCATGGATCTACTGATGACAACCTCTGCAAAAAGTTGGCTAAACTTATACAGGGGAAGTTTGAGATGAGCAGTTTGGGGGAACTTATGTTCTTCATGGGCCTCCAAGTAAGATAGACTGAAGATGGCTTGTCCATATCCCAGTCTAAGTTCAATAGGGAGTTGATAAAGAAATATGGTGTGGAGAAATCCTCCACCATGAGAACTCCCATTGGGTCAAGTATATCTATAGGCAAAGATGAGGCAGGAAAACCTATTGATGAAACTTTATATAGAGAGATAATTGGCTCCCTTCTATATCTGACTGCAGGTAGGCCAGACATCATATATGTTACATGTGTTTGTGCTAGGTATCAGGCTTGCCCTAAAGAATCTCACTACTCTGCACCTAAGAGAATTTTGAGGTATCTTAAGGGCACTCAAGATCTTGGCCTATGGGACCCTAGGAATGGGGAGTTTGAACTAATAGGCTATTCAGGTGTAGATTTTGCAGGCTACAAAGATGATAGGAAGAGCACATCTGGCACGTGTTAGTTCTTGGGAGGGAGACTGGTATCTAGGAGAAGCAAGAAACAAACACGTATTGCAATATCAACTGCAGAGTTAGTGTACATCTCAACAAGTAGCTGCTGTGCTCAGTTGTTGTGGATCCAGCACCAGCTTCAAGACTACAACCTCGAGATATGTAGAACTCCTATATTTTGTGATTCTACTAGTGCAATCACAATTGCTAGGAATCCTATCTCCCATAACAGGACTAAGCATATAGAGATTATATATCATTTCATTAGGCATCATGTGGAATGTGAAGACATCACCCTTGAGTTTGTCCTAATAGACAAGCAAGTGGCTGACATCTTCTCTAAGCCACTAGATAAAGGCAAGCTTTACACCTTCAAATTTGATATGGGTATTGAAAGATGTAAGTTGTCTACCTAAATAACCTAGAGGGGGGTGAATAGGTGAGATGTGCGTCTAATGCGGAATAATAAATTTAGCAACTAACACAAATAAGTAAGCAAGCAATCACACCAACGACAAGAGATTTATAGTGGTTCCCCGATCTTGGGTATATCCACTTCCCTTGCCGATCTAGCAGATCACTAGAATCGGCTACTCAACTATCTCGGATTGCAAACCAATCCTACACCTCGGAACCACGTTCCTACAAAACTCGATCCAAACGGATCTATACTTGGAAGATAAAAACATCCTACCACTCGGAGCACAATGCTCCTACACTCGTAGAAAAATCTCCTACAAGATTTACCAATAGAGATTGAAAATAAAAACAGAAATATTCTCAGATCTGAAAGAATTTGTCTCTAGGTCTTCTTCTTGAACGTTGCGGTTTTATCAGAATTTGTAGAAGATCCTTTGAAAATCTGACCTGAGAAGGCTTGAATCTACTTGATCAAGAAGAGAAAACCGATTCCTTAATATGCAGATCTTCTAGATTAAATGCAGAGAGATCAATCTTGACGTGAGCGGCGGCTTCAGATGTCGTTCTTAGGAAAAGAAGGCCGAACCAGTAATTTAGGAAAGTACGGAATCCACTCTAAAGAGATTCTTCTTTTTCTTTTCTGCTTAGGGTTATGTCTTAGGGAAAATACTTTATATATGATTACCCTTAACGTCTAGAAAAGACATTAATGACGACACATGGACCAATCACGTGGAGTCATTTAAAATTTCGACCGTTCTGGACTTAGAACATAAATTTTTGGAAAGTAGACTTAGCTCTCGAGAAGTGGATATAGTTCTCGAGAACTAGGATCTGAGTTCTCGAGAACTGTAAAGACTTCTCGGGAACTAAATTCTTTAGAAAATATTTGGACTTCTCGAGAACACAAGGTTTAGTTCTCGAGAAGTAATTGACTTCTCGAGAAATAAACTTAGAAAAATTCCTGAACTTCTCGAGAACAAGCACTTAGACAATTTTCCTGAACTTCTCGAGAATAAAGAGGAAGACTTCCCTAGAACTGAGGGAGGACTTCTCGAGAACTAAATAAGACTTCTCGAGAACTTAACATAGAAAAATTTTTGAGGCAAAACCTGACTATTCAAGAAATTGAGCTGGCAGTTCTCGAGAACTGAAGCCAAGCTTCTCGAGAACAAATAAGACTTCTCGAGAAGTATACCTTAGGCTTCTCGAAAACTCACCAAGACTTCTCAATAACAAAGAGGACTTCTCGAGAACTATAACTTAGAAAATTTCTTGAATCTGTCAAGACTTTTCATGAACTATGTAGTTAAGCTTCTCGAGAACTATGAGAGCTTCTCGAGAACAAAACTACACTACTCAAGAACTCTGAAGTTGATTCTCGAGAACTTGACTTAGATAATTTTCAAGACTTTTAGAGAATGTTATCTTCTGGTCCTGTCTTCATCCCATGCTCCCAATGTTTGAACATGAAGTGTATCCTAATTGAGAGGCTACACATGAGTCAACACTCTGGATCACACAGTGAGGGATTACACTATATGTTCCTGTGTTCCTGACCCACTGTAGACTGACATTGGTCTACACTTAGCACTGAGAATCTGCAAACATTCAACTAGAACAAGGATATCAAATACAACTTAATTCATCTTAGTTCAAGGGTGACTTCATGCAAATCTGGGTTATTGTGGATGCAATACCCAACAGGTATGTTAAGCTTAGTATAACTTCGGTTTCTCTTCATCTGGTTGCAAGTTATTTGATATTTTGTAGATTGAACTGTTCTTTAAAGAAATGAAGATTCTACAATTGAAAAGGAGCATGTCCAACACAATTCCAACAATTCACTGTTGCCTAATTGAGGGGGAGCTGATGATAAGATGATCATATGAATCCTACTAGCGATTTGTTGAAGTCAAAAAGTGGAAGGAAAAGATGATCAGATGATCAGATTCATATTCAAGTGTGGTAGCAGCAATTCAGGGGAAGCAGGTGGAGTGATGTTCCACTCTACAGGCAGGGAAGTGTGGTAACTATAGAACACTTCTCAAATATATTGTTTTCTTTTATTTTGCTTATTACTACATGGTTCTGTGTATGTCATTGACTCACTTGCTCAAGAGTTTTGTCTTCCTGAAATAGGTAGAGATTGTTGGGTCCATTGCCCAGAATGTCCTAGATTTGAGAAAGTCAATCTTGTCAATGATATACATATATCAGTAGATGATAGTGATGGGACAGGTAGCCTAAGTGGCTAAGTCAGGTAAACACTTACCTAAGATGAGGGCTGAAAGAAATTTGTCTAAGTATACAGGCATTGAGTGAAGGTGACTCACTCAACGCTAGAAGATTTATAGCACTGAGTGAAGCCCATACAGTCAAAGCCAAAGCAATGGAAAGCTGAGAAAGTTGCTAAGTCCATAGGCATTGAGTGAAGTAAAGTCTAAATTAGCAGAAAAGTGGCTAAGTCCATAAGTGTTGAGTGAAGTCAACTCACTCAATGCCATGCAGCTAAAGGCAAATATATGGCTAAGTAGTTTGGCGGTTGTTGGGTACATTGGAAATTGTATACCTGATTAGGAGTAGTCTCACTTAACTCAATGATATACATCAGGTTGTATTTGATGGTATATTGATTTTATTTGTGAAGGCTAAAGAATGCAGAGAATATTCAAAGTACAATAGCATCGAGATACTTATCATGTGTTGACACCTTTTAAGGAGCTGTGTCGAGAAAATAAGCAAGGCTGTGTAGACACACAGGACTTATGTCGACACACAGAATTTAAGTCAACATCAGCTGTGTCGACACTCAGGAGCTGTGGCAACACACTTAGACTTTAAGTGCTTACATTAGCAGAAGCAACTGTGTCGACACCCCCGACTTTGGACGACATCACTTATATATGGAGAAGATGTGTCGACACACAGGACTTGTGTCAACACATTCTACAAAAGCTATGTCGAGACTGAATAAAGAACTATGTTGACAATTTCTGAAGTATGTCGACAACATTAAAGGAGTTGTGTCGACACTCTAGAAATTGTGTCGACACATACTACATCAGTGTCGACACATTATATACTTGTGTCTCGACACTATCAGCTGCGTTAAATACTCTAAGCAACAAATCTCAAGATCGAGGGCTTGACAGCTGTCAGAAATGTCAAAGCTGTCAAAGCTGTCATAACTATCATATGTCAGTTATCAACCGGATCAGCCGATAACCTCTGACGGGATCTATATAAAATGCAGAAGCTTTCCAGAATCTGATATACAATCAAAAGAGTTCGAGGAAGAACTTCTAAAGTAGACAGTATCTCATCAGATCTGTCAGATATTACGGATTCAAATCTGTATAGAGAAAGAAGCTGGATCGGTGATCGAATTCAATTTCTCAAGAAGATCAACCTTAATTTTCTATTTTCAAGAATCTTTGAATAAGCTAAGTGAGGTTGGATCAGGTTCTTTGCAGCAAGGATCAAAAGAAGACAAATCATTCAAGATCTGTCAGGAAGTCTTCACCTCTTTCTCCATCTGCAAAAAGATATTACAAAATACCTTTTCAATTTTATATAAGATCTATTCATATATCTGAGTGTAGGAGATTAATTTCTCTGAGTTATAGGCCTGGTTATAAGTGCTGAGGTAGGGCTTGATTGCCTGAGTGGTAGGAGTGTGGACTCACTCTAAGGTAGTGTTCTTGGGAAGAATCTAAGCTATAAGATCTTGAGGATCTGAGTTGTAGGACTTGCAGAAGTCTGATTTCTAGGAACCATTTGGGGTTTTGAGTTGTAAGATCTGAGGATCTAAAAAAAAGAAGAAGGAAGTTGGGCCGAATCTATTATACTGCTAGATAGGCGAAGGGGGAAAGTGAATGTACCACTGTAAATCTATGTGTACTGTTTGTTATTATTGCTGATTATCTGTGCTGAGATTGCTGTAGTATAATTAGCAGTACTGTGTTAAAATTTTAACTGCCTAAGTTAATTGAATTGAACCTATTCACCCACTCCCCTCTAGGTGTTTAGTAGTTCTTGAAATCAATTCTTTCAAGTTCTATCAAGGGGAGGTTGCTAAAAAAGAGACTTAACCGTCTGAGCGTATCTCCAGGGCAGTTATTAGAAATCCAAGATGGGTTCAGGATAAAATCACAAAGAACTTGAAACCATAAAGCTTCCTATTTGTAGAAAGGAAACTTTTGGCATATTGAAAGAGAGGGTCAAATTATTCATGGAAGCATCTGATCCTAGAATTTACATCACAGTTCAAGAAGGGTCTTTCATCCCTATGAAGACATCAGTTCTAGATGCAAATCTGAAAACTCCAAAGAGTTATTCTGAGATTACCAAAGATGAGATTATCTTAGCTATTTTGGACAAGAGGGCACAAAAATTAATTGTTAGTGCCATAGATGAATCTACATTCCAGAATTTAGTTCATTGCAAAACATCTAAGGAGATGTGGGACACATTGATTGTCTACATGGAGGGGATAAAAGAAGTAAGGGTGGATAGGAAATCTATGCTCAATCAAGAGTATGAGAGTTTCAGGCAAGCCAAGACCGAAAGCATAGCTGAGTGCTATAACCAGTTATTCATAATTGTCAATAAGCTGAGGACATATGGCAGAGTCTTCAGTATATATGAACTGAATGACAAGTTGCTCAGATCTTTAATCAAAGACTGGGACACCAAAATATGTGTCATCAGAGAAGTAGCAAGAATTGTAGATACTCCTCCACAAACATTGTTTGGAAAATTATTGTCTTATGAAATGCAACTAATAGTCAGAAAGGAAGAAGAGAAAAACAGTAGCTCTTTAGTCAAAGATAAATAAGTGACCTTTAAAGCTGAATCCGCAGGGATGGGCAGGAGAAAGACTCCTTCTCCTCCTAGGAAAATTGATGGAACTTACTCAAAAAGTTCAGACTCCAGCACATCAGACTATTATAACTCTGATGAAGATTTTACTGCCTTTTTTCGGCAATTCCAAAGATTCATGAAGGAAAAGAATTGGAGAAGTAGGCCATACACTTCTTCTTACCCAAAGGATGACTACTATAAGGGAAAGAAGAATTCCATAAAGAGTAAAGATATGGTTCTAAACCTGGTAAACAAACTTCTTCTAAAGTGGTTTGTTATTGTCATAATAAGCCAGAACATGTTATAACAGACTGTCCAATCAAAAGAAAGGAGACTGGTGAAAAGAAGAAAAACTAGCAAAAGGGCAAGAAGGAGAAATCTTTTGTTGTAAAGAAGCAAATGAGCTGGACTGACTCTTCTTCATCTGAGTCAGAAAAAGAAGATGTAGTTGAAGCCTATATTTGGCTGTTTTCAACTAAAGAAGTTTTTATAGAGACATAATTCTTACAGATGCAAGATGCTTTCAATGAAACAGAAGACAGCCAATGCATAGGGCTGATGGATATAGATTAGGAAGTAGACAGCCAGGAGTAGCCTGGTCTCAGTAAGGTACGCTCTTCACCTTCAGTGTCTGAGTATGTTACTAGTCAAGAATTAGAAGCATCTACATCAAGAGATGAAGATGGATCTGAATCAGAAGGAGACATCAATTAACAGATTGATGATTATGGTGAGCTCCTACAAGCACTAAAAAGGAGCAGGCTCCTAGTCAAACAATAGGAAAAAGAGATTGCCTCTCTGAAGTTTGCTGCATAAGACTCAATAAAAGTGCTGGATCAAAAATTAAAAGTGATTGTTAAACTGAAAAACATAACTATTATTCAGATTGGCATAATTACATTCAAAAATGATCACATGAAGAATCTTGATGGTAGACTCCAAAAGGAGAGGGAGCTAGAACAAAAGTTCTCAAAGCCTAGTTCTGTACTACCCTTGATAGATTCCTTCACTTCCCCAAAGGGTAAGAAGGGATTAGGCTTCAAAGAAAGAACAAGAGCTGCCAATTCAAAAAGGGAAAGGCAAAACTCCAGTTCAGCCACTAGCCTTCAAGCCTCCAATTCCTTTTAGAAAAGTGGTTCAACCATCTAACTAGTATGACCATAAAAGAATCTATGGTCACTGTGAGCATGGCGATATGAATGGCAAGGGTGTTAGTCCCTATAGGATAGAACATGAGAAAACCGAAATGGCCCATCATGGACAATTTATGTTTGGTGTACCAGCTCCAATACTCAAGCAGAATGCAGTTGATCATTCACAAAGCCTGCAAGTCCACTATCAGACTAAAGGAAAGTCTGTCAGCAAACCTGACTTGGGTATATCTGATGCAATCACGAGCTTGCACTGTGAAAAGAAAGTAGTTATTGATAGGGTTCATAGCATCCCAAGTACCACAGCTATAAGGCAAATCCCTAACCAAGTTGTGGCTGGAAGACTAAAGAAAAAGGTTGCTATACCAACTAGTTTAAGAGCTACTGATAGAAATGCTGGTAGGCAAGTCCTTAAAATAAGGAACAATGTTCATGAGTGCTGGTGATGCGGCAAAGTGGGCCACTATGCTATAGATTGCTGGCACAATGAGATTGTCCAGAGAAATTATGTTAGCTTACCTATTAGAAAAACTGCAGGCAGGCATGTTCGGTTTCAGTCTGACCTGCACAAAAGACCCAATAAAAGTTGGGGTCCTAAGGATAGATAATTTATTTGATGCAGGTGAATCCAAGTGACAATACACCTATATGGTACTAGGATAGTGGATATTCCAGGCACATGACTGGAATAAGGAGTATGCTAATGGAATACACTCCAATTGAGGATGGACCCAAAGTTATCTTTGGTTGCTCAGAAAAAGGGGTAACCAAAGGTTTATGTAAGATAACTAATGGCATAGTCACTATCACACAAGTAACCTATATGAAAGATTTGAAACATAATCTGATTAACATAAGCTAACTATGTGATCTTGGCTATAACATTTCTTTCCTCAAACATGAGTGCAAAATTAGGAGGTCAAGTGACAAAGAAATTATCTTGACAGGCACTAGGAGAGGAAATGTATACTGTTTAAACTTTGTGTGTATAAGTACGTACTCTCCTTTATGCATAGTTATAGATGAGAAAGCTTTATTATGTCCAAGGGCACAAGAGGCTAGCTCATCTAAATTACAAGACCATAGGCAAACTCTTTTGTGAAGAGTTAGTGAGGAATGGTCCTAAGGTTAAGTGCATTAAGGAGGGAATCTGCTCAGCTTGTTAAAAGGGCAAGCAGACCAGGACTTCCTTCCAAAGTCTTGAAACCAAAAACTCTGTGAGGTCTTTATACCTCCTGCATATGGATCTATTAGGTCCTATGTCAGTTCATAGTCTTGGTAGGAAAGTCTATACCCTTTTAGTTGTTAATGACTCTTCCATATTTGCTTGGGTATTCTTTCTAAGGAAGAAATCTGAAACCTATGATGTCTTCCATACATTTGTTAAACAGATTCAAAATGAGCTTAACAAAACTGTGGTCAAAATCAGAAGTGACCATGAGACTGAGTTTTTGTAACATCCCTCAAACAACTAGACCCATAGGTCTTTGTTTTTTCATGACAAGGTCATGACAAAACCAACAAAAGATCTAGATCAAGTGGGCAAGGCCCAAGGTGAAAACCACCTTGGTCTGCCTATAACACATCCTCAATATCAGACCTAAGGTCTGACTCTAGGGCTTCAACTTGACCCCATAGCCCAACCACAACAACCTTAACACCTTGGCTAGTCCAATGGGTCACTAAGGACCCATTGAGGGCAGTCAAAGTGGTAAAGTTGACATAAGTCAACTCTAACCCAAAATGGGTCAAACTGACCTACATAGGGTCAATTGATCTTCCCTTAGCCAATTGGATCCCACCCATGTCCTCCTAACCCTAGAGTGACGTCAATGGGTCACCTAGGACCAATTGGAGTTAACCAAAGAGGCTAAGTTGACCCATGTCAACCTTGGTACTAAAAAGGTCAAAGTGCCCTAATTAAGGGTCAAGTGACCCCAAGATGCCCAACCAACCCTACCCAAGTACTTCTTGACTTTAGGGAAGCCCAATGAGTCACTAAGGACCCATTAGGGTCAACCAAAATGGTCATGTTGACTAAGGTCAACTCTACACAAGGGTTAATTCAAATTAGGCCAAATGAGCTACCCTAAGCTCAAACCCATTCCCCACCACCTAGGCTGACCAATCCTTATTATAATTATGATTAGTGGGGTGCTAATAGGCAGGAGGAGAGGTAAGTTTTAGTTAGGATGGGCAGGAGAGAGAAAACTCCATTAATGGAGGAGAGAGATAAGATGGAGAAGGCCATTCATGGGTTAGGGCAGCCAAGGGCCGCCCATTAAGGATGGATTCTGTTACTCTGAGGAAGGGGAGTAATTTTCAGCAGTTTCTCGACCAGAGGGGTGGCTCAGGCCATCAATCCATTGAAACCAAAATTTGGCCTTTAATGGCCATTCATGGCTTTAGGAGTTACACCCTCTCCCATTCTAATTTGTTCAACCTAAAAGAATCCCTGGACTCAGGGCTACCTTTTCCACACCTTACCTTAAGGAGCTGGGCTACTTGGCTGTGCAGTTGCAGAACTCAGAAAAGCTTCACCTTTGGCCATGGCAACTCGGAGATCAACCCACCTCCAGCCTTTTAAGATGGTCCTCCCCTTCTCCTACTTCCATGTGTAGATTATAGCAACAGTTAGGGGCAAGATTCAGGCTCAATTGAGCCCGATTGGGAGATCTTTCTCCTAGTTTTTCTGTAAATTTTAGCTTGTCGGGATTGCCGGAATCTGCCCCTCCCGCGGTCGGGCCGCCGCCTGGCGATAGCCACCACCTCAACGGAGGTGGTGGTGGCGGTGGCCGGCTAGGGAGGTTGCCGGATGGTCGGGAAAGTTTGCTGGAAGTTACTCCAGGCGGGCTGGATCGTGTCCATCGGCTGGAGGAAGAAGACGATCATGCCACCCTTGGATCCTACTTTAGGATTCGTGCTAGAGATGAATTAAACTATAGGATATATTTTCATATTATTTCATTTCGATCACAGAATTTTCTATTAATGTTTCTATTTATTAAAAATACCTAAAGGCTAGATCAGAAATAAATGGTCAACATATAAATTGTAGCCCTATGGGTCTAATTTATTTTAAAATTAATTTGAGTCAATTTGGACAACTTTTTTGACAAGGGTTCCCATTTTTGTGGGGTCTATACCTAACGCTAGACAGAGATTAAAATTTATGCCCCCACTTCTTCCCTTGTACAAATGACCTGAAATTTGGACAGGGGGTCACCATAACCAATACCTAGGTCCCACCCAAAAATGAGAATTTCTGGCGACAATTTTTCTATAGTTTTTGAAATTATTTAATTACTCTCAGGTAAATTTATTAAGGGACCAAATGACCGCCAAACTCTCCCAATTATTGGTGAGTGGTCCTTGGGGTCATCATATGGATCTGGATAAAATTTCATTTCATTTAGAGATGATTTGGATTGAATTTTTGCAAACCCTAGCCTTGACATAATAAGGGTATTTAGGTCAAAAGTGCACTTTGAGGTTTTAGTGGTCAAATCACCTTAACAGAGGCTGAGATTTGGGCCACTGGTTTGGCATGATATATAACACTCTCATATGGGATATGGGGTGGTTTGGGATTGAATTGCCTTAGGTCATAAGTTCAAACCCTATGTTAGGACTTTGGGGGTTTAAGAAGGGCATGTGGTCAAATTCACTTGTATGGACTTGAAATTTGGTAGGGAGGATACTAGGGTATCTAAAGTCCTCTGGTAACAATCTTAAAGGATTTGGAGATGGGTAGACCCCTCAAAACCCTAACCCTAATTTAGGTCACAAATTTTGTAATGGTATAAAAGGCTAACAATACTCTGTGAAAAGTTGTGAAATTTGGGTAGTTTAGTCATAGAGTTAGTATGAGTCTTTGGAAATTTTAATGGGAATTTTGGAGCAATTATTTTGGTACTTCATTTGTTATGAAAGCGTTAGCCCTAAATAGATTATTTATTATTTTTGACTTCCCTGACCATAGGAAAATTGTGTAATTTGGGTATTGGGAATTTTGGATTATTATCTTCACACATGAATTTTATTACAATTTGTAGATGCATATTTACAGTACTAACTTCACAAGCTCATGAAAATGGAAAATTGTACAATAATTTATTCAGAGCACATTATTTGTTGTAAAATTGTGAAACCTGATCAGTAGAGTTAATAGGTCAATACTTTCATGAGGAAATTTATTCATAAGTTTTGGATGTACAATATCTATACTTACTTCATTAACATATGAAAATGGTATATGTTTCAAAATAAAATTTAGAGTTCTTTATTTACTGGAAAAATTGGGAGATCTTGAATTTACAGCAACATAGATGCCTAGTATTTATATTAATTTTGTGATGCATCTTGCCTGAGTGAAAAGGGTATTTCATGTTCAAAACCAGGGCATTTGGAGTACTTAGGAAATTAAATAAATTATTAGATAAATTAGTAAAATTATTAATTTCTTGATTTAGGCTAAACATGTTTTGATGGACCCCCAATAATTATTATAGGGATATTGGATGATAATTTTGAGTACCTCCCATTGTATACATCATATAGCTTTGGATGGTCTGCATTTAGTAAAACTACAGAAATCATGATATGGTGCAAAATGAACCTAGAGAGTTTGGATGTTGGTGCGTTGATCTAGTAAGTGAAATGAGTTCATTGTCGGGAGTTGTGATGAGGAGTGGGAGGTTTGACTAGTGTTAAGAGGTGCTCGGGGTTGACGAAACATCGTCTTCCCCGTGTGGAGAGAGAAAGAGTCAAAATACACTAGGGTTTGATCCAGTACAACATTAAAGGGATTGGGAGTTGGGTCACAACCAATAATCATAAGTGCCTTGCGAAAGGGAGCTTTGGGCTTCAGCCCGTCGTAGTTCCTAATGCCCTTTGAGAGCCCTTAACGGGGTATGCAGGGGGCAGTCCTCAGCTAACCTAATGTATAGGTATAATAGAATTGCAAGAGTAACTAGCATGAATTGGGATTCACTTTCACTCACCTTGATGTTTCGGGATGTTAGTATGGGTCAATCAGGTTGTAGGCTCGGTGGATTTGTTGATGGGCAGGTTGGCCCGGTGAGCTTTTGCTCGGTTGTTGATTGTGACGGATGTGATGGTCTGCAGAGCTTTGGCTCGGTAGCTAATACATAAGTAGCATATGCATAAAGTTTAAGGTGGTGGGTCTTCAGTATTGGATGGTCGATGCACCGACGCCAATACGTTGACTCGGCAAGTGTGGTTTAGCACTTCGCCATATAAGTCTTGTACGCCAGCCGACAAGAGTACGCAGGAGCTCCTCTTAGTGCACCATCATTGAGGCGTATGATAGGTCTGACTGGTAGTGCAATTACCAGTTTAGAGGTGTGCGAGGCCCAACCCACCACTACCTTTTGCCACTACGGAGGTATCTTGGGAGATTCGGCTCCAGAAAGGGGTAACTAAAGGTCTGTGTACACAGAGTCGGGTGGGTGAGTTGCACTTGCATGTTCACATCATGGAATAATTGCATGTCATAGCATAGACATTGCATATAACCCTGTCACCTATTATATAAAGTGGTATGAGACGCTTTATATAATTGGCCCTACAAAACGACCCCTTGGTTTATAAGTTCGCGCGAGCGTGCTTATAAGTTAACGTTTTTATTCCATTAATATATATGTATGCTTGCTAGAATATCGACACCCTATCGTATAAATTGGTATGAGACTTTTTATACGATAGGAGCCTTATAGAAGATCCCTTAGCTTGTGTTTTCATACAATTTAAGGTCACTTTTTTCTTGTTCAGTTTCCTTGCCTTTATTACTACCTCACATACTTATAGAACTACTAGACTAGCTCCATCGTCACCTGTTATTTGTTATTCTCCACCTTCATTACCTCTCCTTTCCTCCTCCCCGCTCGTTGCCTAGGAGCCATGAGGGAAGGGGCGGGGGATGATATGACTTAGTCTTTTAGAATAATGATTTTCTAACCATAATATTGTAAAGGACCGTGGAGCCCAGCATGGAGGAGCAGCCCCGGAGGTCGGCACGCTTGGAGATGGGAGTGTCTATTACCAGAGTTTAGAAAACTGGGACTGTGAGTCCCGATCATTATTAGATGATTAGTTTTTCTTCTGCACTTAGTGATATGTAGTGAGGATATTGATGTACCGGGTATGAGCCCTATTTTTTGTACTTTTATTTTATCTTTGGACTCTCCCTTCATGGAGAATATTTACTATATATGTGATGTTTGTGTACTTGCCCTTTATTATATTGCTACTTTTGTGATCAAATCGGCCGACAGGATCGTCTTTTTGTAGTGGCGACCTTCCCGGGTGTGAAGGTTTCACCGCAAAGCGGCGGTTCTGGGCCTAAGACTCCGGTCGTTTAAAAAGAAAAAATATGGTGTCTTACTAGTGGTATCAAAGGGAAACTCCATCAAAAAAGTATCAATCCACAACCCCTGGGTCACCCCCGTTCGAGTTTAGTTTGGGGACAAACTAAGAAGTGGAAGTAGTGGTGTGCCCATATGGAGGGATCAAAAGAAAATTGTCCACGTTTAATTTGGGTTAAATGATTACTTACAAATGGCTTTTGTCACGCAGCCCCCAGCACAGCCTACACCACAAAGCGGAGTCCAGTAGACTCCGAATGTTGCACCACCTCCCCCGGTCCCCACTCCATTCCTACAATTAGAGATTGTGCAAACTCTGACGGCTATTTTTTTGGAGGCTTTCACGGCCCAACAGGTTCCGGCTCCGCAGCCAAACCAGGGGGCCAATTGGTTGAGTATCTTTCGAGGAATTTTTCCCCAGTCTTATTTTGGGACAGAGTCGGCTATTCAGACAGAGGAGTTACTAGATAACATGTATGAGATGTTGACTGGGATACAAGGCCCATGGTAGGAGAGGGTTCCTTTAGTTGTCTCTTGCTTTGAGTCCCATGCCAAGAGATGGTGGAAGACATCACTAGAAACGACGTTTGTTGATAGAGAGGTTGCAGAGATTGCATGGGATGAGTTCTTGGCTACATTGTTGGAGAATTTTGTTCCTCAGTCGGCCAGAGATGAGCTGGAAGATAGATTTGTACAGTTGAGATAGGGCAACAAGACGGTGGTGGAGTACCACCGGGAGTTCAACCATCTAGCCCGATTTGGGAATTCTTATCAGTTGGATGAGGCAGGATACGCCAAGAGGTTCTATAAGGGCTGATGAGAGGATCTGAGGGAGGCTCTTTTGTTCATATCCAACGGGCCTATTCCTCGGATATTGGAGATGGCGAAGAGGATTGAGGCAGATTGGCACACTACTCGTGGCCGGAAGCGACCAACTGAGAATCAGGGCCGGGGAGACAAAGATGATCAGCGAACGGGCCGCTTTGTTGATGGGAGAGATGGTAGAAGGGCAGAGGAACAGCCTCTTCAAGAGGTGAGAAAGGAGCAGAGGGAACTAGTGGTGATGGATCCTCAGCCTCTCTAGATTCGAGAGATGCGGAGAACTGGGGGTATGGCATATCCCCCTCTAAAGTGCTTCAACTGTCATCAGGTGGGGTATATCCGGAGAAACTGCCCAATGAAGGGGGCACCACTACCAGCACAACATGCTGGCCCGCCTGCTTAGTATTTCGGAGGCTGAGGACATGGTCGAGGACGTGGATACTAGGTCGGAGATCAGAGGCAGGAGAGGGAGCAAGTGTACGCACTGGATCTGGCTCAACCACGGAATCCGGAGCAAGTGATCACAGATACGCCAGTTAATTTTAAGTGCTCTCTTTCCTAAGTAATTTGATTTATGGATGTAGAATTGATAAACTAGGAAAGAAAACCATAAGTAGGTTTCTAAGACATTAACTACCGCAGGTATAGTCTTCATCAGCGGCATACCGGCTTATACACTATTCGATACGGGTTCGTCACACTCGTTCGTGTCGGAAGCCTTCGTGGAAGGGCTGGAAGGCGTGGAGCGATTCATAGGCTTAATGATGAGGATACGGCTACCTGATGGATCAGAGCTATTCATCTCCGCCAACTACCACAAGGAGGTGGAGATCGGCGAAAAGGCATTTGAAGCACCAGCAACGATCCTAAAGATGCCAGTTTTTGATTTGATCCTGGGCATGACATGGTTGTATTGAAACCATGCCCAGATTGACTATCTGTTAAAGAGGATCACCGTGAGGCATGGGGATTCCCACATCGTCATCAAATGTATTAGACCTATTCCCCCTCTCTTTCTATCATTCGTGCAGGCCATCAAGGCCCACTTGCAGACGGAGGAACTCAATGAAGTGTTATTTGAAATGGCTGAGGCCAAGGATTCCATCTCTGACATCCCGGTGGTGCGGGATTTTGCTGAGGTATTCCCAGAGAAGTTGTCAGGGCTACCCCCGCACCGAGAGCAGGATTTCCGGATACAGCTTGTTCCAGGGGCTAAGACGGCATCTAAAGCCCTTTACCTGATGGCCCCGAAGGAGTTGACAAAGTTTCGAAGCCAGCCGTAGGAACTAGTGGAAGCCGGATTTGTCCGACCAAGCTCTTCACCATGGGGAGCCACAATATTATTCATCAAGAAGAAGGATGGGACACTTAGATTGTTCATCGACTACCAAGAACTGAACCGACTGATAGTCCCGAATACATATCCATTGCCAAGGATAGATATGTTGTTTGATCAGCTGGAGGGGCACATTTCATTTCAAAACTGGATTTGAGGTCGGGGTACTACCAGCTGCGGATCAAGGAGGAGGACATTCTGAAGACTGCCTTCAGTAACAGATATGGGTTGTTCGAGTTTACTGTGATTCCCTTCGGGCTCACGAATGCACCGTCATCATTCATGAGCCTCATGAACCTGGTGTTCGAGGCGTATCTAGATGTGTTGTGATTGTGTTTATTGATGCCATCCTCATCTACTCGAGGACATAGAAGAAGCACACACGACATCTGACGTTGACTCTAGAGAGACTGCGGGAGCACCATCTTTATGCGAAGTTCAGCAAATGCCAGTTCTGGTTAAAGGAGGTGGCTTTACTAGGCCATATCATCAGTGGAGCTGGGTTGGCAGTGGACCTGGCCAAGATTCAGGAAGTTCGGGATTGGCCACAGCTGAAGGAGGCCATAGATGTGTAACATCCCAATGTTACTTCTAGACCCCTTAACTTAGATTGGGTTAGGCATGGGGTGGGCGTTAGGGTAATAAGCTAGGTTTGACCCTAGGTAGTGGGTTGTAGCCATGTGGGGCCCACCATGGGACCAAAGTCAAACTAGGACAAACTAGCCTAAACAGGAACCCTAGCCACACCATGACCCCACCACGATGCCCTAACCCTAAATACAATCTAAGTGGACCCTAAGGTAGGCCATGGGGCCAACTAGTTGACCCATGTTGAGTCAAGTCAACATTTTGACCTAATTAGTGAAAATGGTGCCCTAGCCCAATTCACTGGGTTGAGTCCACCCAAACCAACCCAAAATCACTAGGTGGGTCTAAAGTGACCATATACCCCCCTATGGAAGAGAAAAATATGGGCATGCAATGGTAATTTTGGGAATTTCCTAGGAGAGAGAAAAGATGATAAATAGGAGAGAGAAAGTGTTAAGAAATTGGTTTGGGCCACTTGGGCTCATCCCATCAACTCATGATTGGTTGGCTGACCATATAGGTGTACTAGAAGGTGTGGGGACCCACCATGCAGCATTGGGTCAAGCCCAAGCCCAAAACCGAGCCCTCCTCTCTCCTATCTCATTCATGTGAGCCAACCCTTCTCTCCACTCACCCAATTCAACTCCTACCCATGGAACCCGACCCATTAGGGTCTAGTTAACCCAGCTGGAGCAGTGGGGCCCACTCCCAAACACCCAACCAGCCCACACCCCCAACCCGAGCCCACCTTGTTGAAATCGCCCACCTTGGTGAAATCGCCCCCCCCCCCCACTCTTATCTCAACCCAAAACCGAGCCCACCCCCTCATTCCCACTTCATCCCTACCTCAGAGAGAGAGAGAGAGGACCAACTGCAGCCATGGCTAACCAAGGAGGAGCTCTCCGGAATTTTCATTCCATGGGAACCCGCCGCCACCCTCAACCACAACTGCCGCCGATGGTCCGTATCCCTTCTCCTCCAAGTGTACTAGTATCCTAGATCCACTAGGCTAGAGGTCGAGCTCAAACGAGCTCGACGTTAGGAATCCTAAAGCTCGAAATTTTCTGTTGAAAATGGCGTCCTGGAGCTTTCGGCTCGGTTGCGCCACCGCCGTCCGCCGCTCTCCGCCGCCCAGCCGCCGGCCAGCTCAAGCCCCGACCACCGTGAGGCCGGGGAAGGACTTGGCCGGAGGTCCTGCCGCCGGCGATGGCCGGGAACCGCCCCGCAAAACCACCCTGCGTCGGGTGGCCATGCATGCTTGCATGAAGAAGAAGCCCAGATGCCGTCTGATGGACTTTAAAAATCGTGCTGGCTCGATTAAATCATTTTTTTTGTTATTATTATTATTTCTGTTATAATTAAATGAATGAATAGTGATTATTTCTGTAACTTTTTAGCAGTCACTTTGCATGTTAATTTGAGGGTACCTAGAGACTTCACCATAGGTTGGGCCCTGAAAGAAAAATGTAGGTGGATGTGTTAACTTTAATATGCCACCCTAAAGTTAGGTTTTGGTCCAGTAGTTTGTCCTGTAGGGCTGTTTTGCTAGGACTGGTCCTAGGCTAGGGCAAAAATGGAAACTTGAGCCCAAGCCAAACCAGATGTCCACATGACCTGAAATTTTGTCTATGTGTTTTATTTGGGCATATCTAGCCCCTGCCAAAGTTTAGGAATTTTTGGAGACAAAATCCCTATAGTTTTATCATTATATCAAAAAGTAAATTAAGGGTATAAGGGTAATTATATGCACCCAAATGGCCCCAAATTTTGGTGGCATGTCCTTAGGGACATTGTTGGTGTCTGACAAAAATTTCAGTCCCTTTGGATTTCTGCATGATGGGTTAACCCACTTGCAAATGTAGGCTAGTATTAACCTTGGTGTGCCAATAGCAAGTTTTACTATAATGTGAATTTATTCATTCTGGAGCTTTTGCAGACCACTAAATTAATTCTAGAGGGCATTTAGGTCCAATGTAATCCCTCAAAAATTTTGTGGGATTTTTGGGATCAAAAATCCCACTATTTGGATTTTTGGAAATTGTACCCTTATTGATAAATTAAAATGAAAATTTGGAAATAGTTAGGTAAAAATCTTCAAATTTGGCCCTGTTGTATAGTTGATCATAATTGATTAGGGGTATTTTTATTTTCTCTGTTTGAAGTCTTTTGAGGTAACATATCATGAAATGACCATTTTACCCCTATCCTTTTTATTTAATAAATTAATACAAATATGGGTCAGAAAAATTTGGGAAAATTTCTAGAGGTATATATAGGTATGAGACCACTGAATTATTTATTTCAGAATTTTTGATTGTACCTATAAATTTTAAATCATCATAATGGCATTTTAGTAATTATCCAATATAATGATTTGCAAGTCTATAACTTTGTTAAAGTTGATGAAACTTGGTCAGTAGCATTATTTTGATGAATTAGATTCCCTGTAAATTTATTGGAATTTTTGTGATTAAATTCTCTATACTTCTTTTGAAAAGTAGTAATTATGATGGCTTATGAAAAGTAATATTTAAATACATAAATTTGGAGAGAAATTATGAATTTTGGAAAATAATGATGATTCATCATGATAATGACAAGATAATTACTTTGCATCATTAGGACCATGCAACAACATACTTCATGTGTTAAACGACCTTGGGGAATGTTTGGAGAAAATAAAATAAATATAAAAATAATAGAGAAAATTATAAAAGTTACCATACACATTTTAGATGGTCATACCACCCTAGGATAAATACTTGGGGTCTATTGGTCCAAAGATTTGAAAGTTTGATTTCGGGGTGGTACAAGGTCATGGGGTGCGCATAGTAAAAGTAGACTGTACTATAGGCCGTCAGGGGATTAATTAACAACTGAGTTTGAGTATAAGATCGGGAGTATAACCCTGGGTGGCAGATGCATTCTAGAGACGAGAGTAACAGTGCAACATTAGACTTGCCTAGGAAGAGTTGACGGAAGACCGTCACTCCTTAACCCATACCTTAAGTCACTAGGTCACTCTATGTAACAGGAGAGAGAAAAAGGGATTCTGGGTAGACATCAACTAAAGTAAATATCCTTGAGAAAGGGAGCTTTGGGATTCAGCCCATCGTAGCTCCTAGTGCCCCTGAGAGCCCTGTTGGGTACATTGGAAAATGTGTACCTGATTTGAAGAAGCCCAACCTAGCTCAATGATATACATCAAAGTGTATTTGATGTTGTTTTGAGTTGACATGTGCAGGTGAAAAATTGATAAAGTATGCAGAAAAAATTCTAAGTCCAAGTGTCGACACAGAGAAGGATGTGTCGACACATAGAAGAAAGTAGTCGACACAACACTGGGAAGCAGTGTCGACACATAGCAGTTAGTCTACAACTACACTGGGAAAAAGTGTCGACACAGAGGAAATATATCGACACATAGCAGTTAGTCTACAACAAATACTGGGAAAGTGTGTCGACATAGAAGAAGTAAGTCGACACAACACTGGGAATTTGTGTCGACACAGAATAAAAGCGTCGACCTCAACATTGGGAAAATGTGTCGACACAGAAGAATATAGTCGACCTCAAGTTTGTCTACACCAGCAGAATATGTCGACACATTGTGATTGAGTCGACACATTATAGCATTGTTAGAAGAAGACTGTGTCGACACCTGAAGGCTAAGTCGACACTTACTAAGTTATGATTCTACAATAACTGTGTCGACACACAGGACTTGTGTCGACATACTGAAGAATCAAGACCAAGTTATTTTCAGAAGAAGCTGTGTCGACTCAAAGGCAACTTAGTCGACATCACTGAAGACTGTGTCGACACCAAGATCAATTATGTCGACACAGATAGACAGATGGTCTCGACACTTTCTGACAGACTGTCTCGACAACTTGTGGTTCAAGACTAAGGTACAGGACTTGTTTGAAGACTTGACAGCTATGGGTTGCCACCGGTTAACTGAAGCTGTCAGACTTGTCAGAAAACGGTTAGAAACCGGATCAGCCGGTTACCATGAAGAAAGTCTATAAATAGACAGATTCAGAAGGAGAAAGTAACTTTTGAAAACATTGATAAGAATCAAAAAGTTGAGAAGGATTACAATCCAATTCATTTCAAGAAAGTGCTTGGCACTTAAGAAGATCTTCTCCGGAAGATCAAAGAAGACTATCTAAGGATAGATCAAAGAAGAGTTCTAATCAGAATTCAGAAGAATCATTCAAAGTGCTGGATAGAGAGATATCAAGCCAGAATTTGAAGAAGAAGAAAGAAACCACCAGTGGATTCTCAAGAAGCTGTTTGGAATCAACTCAGCTAAGTTCATATTCAAGAAGCTTTGAAGAAAGCTCAGATACAGTTGATTTCATCAGCTGATCAAGAATTGTCTTGGCCTTTTCTCTCTCAATTTAGGCAAGACAGTTAAATAATCTTTTCTATATTTCTGTAGGATCTGTTTACACAGATCTGAGTTGTAAGCCTGTGTTATAAAGACTGAGTGTAGGAGTGTTGAACTCTGAGTGGTAGGGCTGTTTGCCTGAGTGTAGGAGAAGGGTCTTCTCTGAGTTGTAGGCCTTGGGGCAAGGCTGAGGTAGGGCTGTTGTGCCTGAGTTGTAGGAACCAGTTGGGTTCTGAGTTGTAGGATCTGTTGATCTGAGATTAGTGGAAGTTTGGCCGAATCTAGCATACTGCTAGATAGGTGAAGGGGGAAAGTGGATGTACCCAGACCTTGGGGAACCACTATAAATCATTGTGCAATCTGTGATGTTTTATTTTCTGTGATTGCTGTGATTATTGTGTTAGCCATTGAATTGAATTCTGCCTAAAAGTTTTTATAAAAAAGTAGAACCTATTCACCCCCCCCCCTCTAGGTGTTTAGGTTGTCTTGAAAGTAAAACTATCAAGTGGTATCAAAGCGAGGTTCCTCAAAAAGGACTTAACAGTCTGAGGTAGATCTGAAAGGCAGATTCAAGATTCAAGAAGATGGGTTCTGGAGAGAATCATAAGGAGCTAGGGTCTATGAAATTACCCATATGCAAGAAAGAAATTTTTGGAATTTGGAAAGAAAGAGTCAGACTGTTTATGGAAGCATCTGACCCAAGAATTTACATCACAGTACAGGAAGGCCCCTTCATTCCAATGAAGGTATCAGTTCTTGATGCAAATATCCAAACTCCAAAGAGTTATTCAGAAATGACCAAGGATGAAATCATCTTGGCAACCATGGATAAAAGAGCTCAGAACATTATTGTGAGTGCCATAGATGATTCAACATTTCAGAATCTGATTCACTGCAAGACCTCCAAGGAAATGTGGGACACATTGATTGTCTACATGGAGGGATCTGAAGAAGTAAGGCTGGACAGGAAGTCTATGCTAAATCAGGAGTATGAAAGCTTTAGACAAGGAAAATCTGATAGCATAACTGAGTGCTATAAGAAATTCTATAGAATTGTGAATGAGCTAATATCCTATGGAAGAGTCTTCAGTACCTATGAACTGAATGACAAATTCTTAAGATCCTTATCAAAGGATTGGAATACAAAGATCTGTGCCATAAGAGAAGTGGCAAAATTGGCAGAGATATCTCCTCCAACTCTGTTTGGAAAGTTGCTATCCTATGAAATGCAACTTATGGTAAGGAAGGAGGAGGAAAGAAACTCAAGAGGAGAGCATAGAGAAAAGACTATGGCATTTAATGCTGAAGCCACTAGAAAGAATAGGAGGAAATCACCATCTCCTCCTAAGGAAGTTGAAGAAGGTAGTTCTGAAAATTCTGATAAGGGTTCAGTCAGCTGTGATTCAGATGCAGACTTTGCTGCATTCACTAGGCAATTTCAAAGGTTCTTGAAAAAGAAGCAATGGAAGTCTAGGCCTTCCTCATCACAGCAAGTAGATGACTATTATCAGAAGAGAAGGTCATCAAGGAAAGAGAAAAGCAGGTCAAAGCCCAGCAAAGCCACTACTTCAAAGATTGTCTGCTATTGTTGCAATAGGCCTGGACATGTAGTGGCTGATTGTCCTGACAAAAGGAAGGAATCTTCAGAAAAGAAGAAGACTTATCAGAAAGGCAAGAAGGAGAAATCCTTTGTAGCAAAGAAAGATAAAAGTCTGTCAGACCAGTCAACTTCAGAATCAGGATCTGAAGCTGAAGCATATATTGGACTATATGCTGCATCTGAGGAAGAGGAGTTTATGCAGTTGCTAGACTCCATCAATGAACATCAATGCATGGGGTTGATGACAAGATCAGAAGAGGACATATGCCAGAATCAGTCTGGTCCTAATGAGGTAAAATGTCCTTCCAGTACATCTGTTTGTAGTACAAGTGAAGAATCAGCTACATCTGCATCAAGTGATGAAGATGCATCTGGATCTGAAGGAGATGTCTATCAATTGATAGACAAGTATGGGGACTTGTTGCAGGCCCTTAAGAAAAGCAAGAACCTGGTTAAAACTAAGGCTCAGGAAATTGCTGAACTAAGGGTAGCAACAACTGAGTTAGAAAAAGTCCTTGATCAAAAATTAAATGAAATTACCAAGCTGAAAAATATAACTATTATTCAGATGGGCACAATTAATTATACTAATGATCAAGTGAAGAGTCTGGAGGCCAGACTTAGAATTGAAAGGGATTTAGTGGCTAGTTACTCTAAGCCAAAATCTGTCTTACCCTTGATAGATGAATTTGTCACTCAGAAGGGTAAGGCTGGATTAGGATTTAAAGGTAACTCCAGGGCTGGCAGATTCAAGAGGAAAGGCAAAGCCCCTATTCAGCCACTAAACCTTTCAGTCCCCATAAAGTTTAGTAAGGTGAAAGTGCCTTCTAACATATATGATCATGAAGATATTCAAGGTCATATTAAGACTAATGTTCTGAAGAACAAGGGTGTAAATGCAAGCAGGCCTACCTATGGTCATAAACCCAATGGTTTTAAGAAATCAGTAGGTGAAGTTGCAACAGCACCAGCAATTCTTCTGACAAGGATGTATCTAGATCTAGATACAATAAGTTTGAATGTTGGTGCTGTGGCAAAAGAGGCCATTTTGCATTAGACTGCTGGTATAACACAAGTGTTATAAAGAATAAGAGTCTACCTGTTAGAAGAGGTTATGATAGCTTTATTAATGCTAACCTGAACCAAGGACCCAAGACTTACTTGGGTTCTGAGGGTAAGTAATTCTGTATTGCAGGTGAATCCAAGTAACCATGCCCCTATATGGTACTTGGATAGTGGTTGTTCCAGGCACATGACTGGAACAAAGGGGCTGCTGAAGGAGTATTCATCTGTCAAAGATGGACCTAAAGTGATCTTTGGTGGATCTGAGAAGGGAGTCATCAAAGGGTTTGGTAACATTTCTTCTAACCTAATTACTATCACCCAAGTGGCCTATGTAAAAGGTTTGAAACATAATCTAATAAGCATAAGCCAGCTGAGTGATCTAGGATATGACATTTCATTTGGTAAGGATGGATGTCATATCAAAAGGTCAAGTGATCAAGAGATCATATTGACTGGGTATAGGAAGAGAAATGTATATTGCCTTAATTTTGAATGTGAAAATAAGGCTTCCCCCATTTGTCTTGTAGCTGATGACAATGCTTCCCATTGTGTTAAGTGGCACAAGAGATTGGCTCATCTAAACTACAAGACAATTGGCCAACTCATTAGTAAAGAACTAGTGAGGAATGGGCCTCAAGTTAAGTGTATAAAGGAAGGGGTATGCTCAGCTTGTCAAAAGGGCAAGCAGACAAAATCCTCATTTCAAAGCCTTGAAAACAAGGATTCTGTGAGGTGCTTATACCTCTTGCATATGGATCTTTTTGGTCCTATGCCAGTTCATAGTCTAGGTAGGAAGGTCTACACTTTTGTGGTTGTAGATGACTATTCTAGATTTACATGGGTGTTCTTTCTGAGACAAAAATCTGAAACCCCAAGTGTATTACTTAATTTTGTAAAGCAAATTCAGAATGAACTGAATAGTACAGTGGTCAAAATCAGAAGTGACCATGGTACTGAGTTTCAATCTGAAAGCATAACAAACTTGTGTAAAGACTTTGGGATTTTCCAAGAATTCTCCTCACCTAGAACACCTCAGCAAAATGGAATTGCTGAAAGAAAGAATAGAACATTAATTGAAGCTGGTAGAACTCTATTGAGTGACACCTCTCTCCCAGAATATTTTTGGGCTGAGGCAGTTAACACTGCTTGTCATGTCATCAATAGGGCTTCTATCACCAAAAGCCACAGAAAGACTCCCTATGAGATTGTGAAAGGCAGAAAACCAAATCTATCCTATTTTAGGATCTTTGGTTGCAAGTGCTATATATTTAACAATGGCAAGTCATATTTGACTAAGTTTGCTGCCAAATCCCAGGATGGGATATTTGTTGGGTACAGCACAAATAGTAAGGCCTATAGAGTCTTCAACTTAACTACTCAAGTTGTTGAGAAATCTGTGCATGTTGTATTTGATGAAACAAGATTAATCAATTGTGAGTTGTCTTGTAGATCAAATGACTCAACAGGTATAAGCAAGAGGATGGACAAGCTCTCCATTGCTGAAGCTTCAAAGGAAGATGGAGCATTGGAAAATGAAGGCTGCTGTCCAGGGGGAGTACAAGAGATAATGGAAGCTGATGAAAACTAAGAGGTTCAGCAGAATGAAGAAGCTGGAGATGCTCAACCTGAAGGGAATCTTCCTCCAGCTATAAGATATCTAATAGATCATCCTGCTGATCAGATAATTGGTGATCCAAGATAAGGAGTGCAAACTAGAAGCAAAAATCAAAGCACAGTTTTGCATTCAAGTTTCTTGTCTCAAATGGAACCTAAGAAGTTTGAAGAAGCTATCCAAGACCAGCACTGGATTGATGCTATGCAAGAGGAGCTGAATCAATTCAGAATGTGCAAAGTCTGGGAGCTTGTTCCTAAACCAAGAGGCCACAACATAATTGGCACTAAGTGGATCTATAGGAACAAGCTAGATGAAAGTGGGATAATAGTGAAGAATAAAGCAAGATTGGTTGCAAAAGGATACAGGCAGGAAGAAGGGATTGACTTTGATCAAACCTTTGCTCCAGTAGCAAGGCTGGAGGCTATCAGAATATTCCTTGCCTATGCAGCCTATCAAGACTTCAAAGTATACCAGATGGATGTGAAGTCAGCATTTCTGAATGGTGATCTTAAAGAAGAAGTATATGTAGAGAAGCCATCAGGTTTTGTAGATCCTCTTAAACCTGATTCTATGTATAAGCTTAGGAAAGCTTTGTATGGGTTAAAACAAGCTCCAAGGGCTTGGTATGAAACCCTGTCTACCTTCCTCATTGAGAATAAATTCTCAAGAGGAAAGATAGACAAAACTCTATTCCTAAGGGAATCCAAAGGTAAGATCGTCTTAGTTCAGATCTATGTTGATGACATAATCTTTGGATCTACTGAAAACAACCTTTGTAAAAAGTTTGCCAAACTTATGCAAGGGAAGTTTGAGATGAGCAGTATGGGAGAACTTAAGTTCTTCTTGGGACTCCAAGTAAGACAGACTGATGATGGATTGTCCATATCCCAGTCTAAGTTCACCAAAGAATTAATTAAGAAATATGGTATGGAGTCATCCTCCACCATGAGAACTCCTATGGGAACAAGCATCCCTATATGCAAAGATGAGGCAGGTAAACCTGTTGATGAGTCATTGTATAGAGGAATAGTTGGGTCTCTACTATATCTTACTGCTAGTAGACCAGACATTATGTATGCAACATGTGTCTGTGCTAGGTACCAAGCCTGCCCTAAAGAATCTCATTATACTGCAGTCAAAAGGATTCTGAGATATCTAAAGGGCACTCCTAATCTAGGCCTTTGGTACCCTAGGAATAGAGATTTTCTACTAACAGGCTATTCAGATGCAGATTTTGCAGGATGTAGAGAGGACAGGAAAAGTACTACAGGTACTTGTCAATTCCTGGGAGGAAGACTAATATCATGGAGTAGTAAGAAGCAGACCAGTGTGGCAATTTCCACAGCTGAGTCAGAGTATGTTGCTGCTGGAAGCTGCTGTGCACAGCTATTGTGGATGCAACATCAGCTTAAGGATTATGGTATTCAGGTAAGTAGAACACCCCTTTTATGTGATTCTAAGAGTTCTATTTCTATTGCTAATAATCCAGTTTCTCATAGTAGAACTAAGCATATAGAAATCAAATACCATTTTCTTAGAGAACATGTAGAAAAAGGAGACATCTTATTGGAATTTGTAAAAACAGATTATCAAATAGCAGATATATTTACTAAGCCTTTAGATGAAACCAAATTCAATAAATTCTAAAATTGAATTAGGTATGTTAACCATTGATTAATGTATTAACAAAATCATTAACAATGCAATTGAAGTGGTATGTAAGTAAGTAAAAGTAATAACAACATAATCAAGTGTTAAAAAGGACACATTGAAGTAACACTTACAAGTGGTGTTGAACCAACAGAAATTGGCTAAGTAAGAATGTGTCGACACATTTAGTAATTATGTGTCGACTCAGAGAAATAATGTCGACAAGTCAGAAATATTGTGTCGACACAGAGAATATGTGTCGACACTTAAGAGTTATATTGTCGACTTAATCAGAAATGTAATGTCGACTCAACCAGGAAAATGGTGTCGACACTTACAGAATATGTGTCGACACTTATCCTTAGAGTCGACACAGAATTTCTGTCTATCTATTATGTATCCAAGGTGTCGACATAACCACAAATTGGTGTCGACACATAGTAGGCTGAAGTAATGTCGAGACAATAGAAGTTTGTGTCGACACATTCCGTCTGTGTCGACACATTTAGTCTGTGTTTGGCACCTTTTGAACTTTTTTCAATAGAAGGTATAAATAGGTGAAAAACACTTTCTGTCGACACGCTTCCAAGGTTTTCGAGACTAAAACCCTGTGTCAACAGTCTATCTTTCTCTCTTCTCTCAAGCTTTCTCGACGAATCGATGGCGCCAAGGATGGAAGACAACGTCAATGAGGGGTATGAGTTGGTGCGCCAGGCCTTTGCAGATGCGCCGCCAGATGTTCAAGGGGTTATTACCCTCCTCTCCGAGTCAGGGTTAGAATTTCTAATCTCAGAGCCAACTAAAATCTGGAAGAAGGAGGTGCACGAGTTCTTTATCTCTGCATCAGTCCACTCAACAGGCCTAAAGATTAAGTCCAATGTTCAAGGGACTAAGGTGAAGATTACTCCAAGAACTTTGAGAAAGATCTTTCAATTACAAGTAGTTGAGAATGAAGAGGAAGTTCCAAGTTCTAAGACAAGGGAAGCCCTTCAATGGTGTGGACTGGACTCGAGTATGAAGATTGGAGCTGCATTCAACAGGAAGGGTATGAATCAGCAAGGGAAATTCTTGTCTGAAGTTGTTGGGAAAGTAATCCTCTGCAAGTCAGGTGGACATGATAGGATTTCTGCCTATATGTTCAGCCTTATGACCAGGATTGTTTTTACAATTCCTACTGATTGGTCAGGAGTACTCTTTGACAAGATCAAAGAAGGAATCAAGAAGCCCAACATGGCTAGAATCATGAGCTTATATCTCATTGGAGTGATCCCTGAAGTGATGCAGCAACTGCCAGGGACTAAGATCAATCATATGAGAAGAATGGATATGAGACTGTTCTCTAGGTGGGATAGGGTGCTGTCCAAGGATGTGCCTGAAGAGAGCAGGCCAGACACCCCTGTGAAATCCCCTTCTCAAACTCAAGAAACCGAACAACAACAAGAAGACCCACTTAGGACACAGGTTGAAGAACAGCCTGACTCAACTATACTATAGCAAGTGTCAACACATGCACAGCTACAGGGGGAGCCAGTTCACTCTCCAGCTCAAAATGTATCTACTCCTGATCAGGTACAAGTGTAGGGGGAGCTAATGTATTTTACTATAAAAGACATTGCTCATATTCTTATTACTGCACAGGTTCAGGGGGAGCTGTTGTCAGTACAAGTGCAAGAGGAAGCACAGTTAGACTTATCTCAAGATTTAACTACTGCTGAAGTTACAGCTCAACTGGAATTTACTCTGGAGGAGTTATTCCCTGATGCTGATACTACTACAGATAAAGAAGTATGAGGACAAGAAATTGAGAAGTCCATAGGTATGGAAATTGATCAGGAAGCTGAAGTTGAGCCACAGGTTGACAGGGAGCCAGTGAATGTTGAGACTGAGCAACAGGTCACTGGGACAGATACACTTCATTCTCCTCAAGAAAGAATTCACCTAGATACTTCATCTGATACTGAAACAGAAGAAGCCAGGCTGGCCAAGAAAAGAAAACTTGTTGTCTTTAAGAGAAGAAGCAAGAATTATAAGCAGGCTTTACAGACAACACCTCAACAAGCATCTCCTGCCTTTGATCATAACAAGTTTATGATAGATCTACAAGTGAAATTGGATGAACAAAGAATGGCTCTGGAAAAGTATGTTGATGAAAATAGCAAGTCTATGCAGTTTGACTTAGCTCAGGATATAAAGTCCATCCAGTTTCAAGTCAACATGCATAAGACAGAAATGATAGATTGCTTTCAAAAGGGAGGCCATGCTGTGGTTTATCTTGCTCAACAACAGGAGGCTATTACTAAAAAGGTAGATGATGTTGCCCTGAAGCAAAGCTATGTATTGGAAAATCAGTTAAGAATGAATGATAATTTAACTGAATCTCATCATGAGATAATAGAGGAAGTGAAAAAGATTGTTCCAGGCCTGCCTGCCGATAAAACAAAAGAAAAGGAAGAGTTTAATAAGCAATTTCAAGATGCCATTGCCTCAGTACAAACTGCTATCTCCACCTGCCAACAGGAAATATCAACCAAGCTGCAAAAATTGAAACCATTTTTCAAAGAAGGTATAAATTATCTAGATGGACAGATAAGGTTTCAGAAGGATGATCTTAGAGATCATATGACAAGAGAAGTCATAAAGGGGGAGAGGTTATTGATTCATGCAGGCCAAGAGCACTCTAAATGGGTGACAAATTGTATAAGAGCCACCTTGGGATGTCCACCCTTGTGTGATGATGATATGATGGCTGAATCAGGCATTCAAGCAGGACTACTTGAAGGCAACCAACCTGAGGTTGCCCAAGTTATTTACCCCCCTTCTGATTTTGAAATTCTGGATAAGCAAGTGCAGGATATGTATAGTCCTCCAAAGGATGTGCATAATGTTGTGATTGAGAAAGTTGAGATGCCAGAGGCCTTCCTGAAAGAACATCAAGATGTTCTATTAGCAAAGAAGAGATTTAGAGAGCAGGCTGCACTCAAGCCAGATTATGAGCAGTGGAGTCCTACTTCAAGGAACATAATACTCACTGCATGGAAGGCTGTACAAGACAAAGTTCATGAAAGAGGGAAGTGGTACAATGAGATAGAATGGCAGAAGTATGAGGCAAGACAGGAAGCAATAGTACAATTCAGAAGGAAAGCTAAGCTGGGGAGGCTGCCACCAGATGCTAAGGAGCCAAGCAAATACTTCCCAAAGCCTTTTCACTATTTTGAAAGGCAAAGGCTCAAGGAAGAAGCTAAGAAGAAAGCTGATCTAAAAGGAAAGAAGATAGCTGAAGAATCTGAAGCTCCTGTGACAGCTAAAATTCAATCTGGCAAAGGGATTATCATTATAGAGCCTGATCAATCCTGATTATGTTTTAGTTCCTTCATAATGTTTTGTAATGTTGTGATGTGATCATTAAATGTAAAACAATGTAATCAAACATTACCCAGTAATAAACAAAATTTTGTTTAAATCTGTGATAGATTGTTTTATCTATGATGTTTTTTTTTATTATTTTGTTTATAATTAAGTATCCCTGTGTTTTTGTCATATATCATCATTTAGTACTGTTTATAAATGGTGTATATCATTGGTTATAAGGGTTATGACTTCTCCAAATAGGGGGAGATTGTTGGGTACATTGGAAAATGTGTACCTGATTTGAAGAAGCCCAACCTAGCTCAATGATATACATCAAGTGTATTTGATGTTGTTTTGAGTTGACATGTGCAGGTGAAGAATTGATAAAGTATGCAGAAAAAATTCTAAGTCCAAGTGTCGACACAGAGAAGGATGTGTCGACACATAGAAGAAAGTAGTCGACATAACACTGGGAAGCAGTGTCGACACATAGCAGTTAGTCTACAACTACACTGGGAAAAAGTGTCGACACAGAGGAAATATGTCGACACATAGCAGTTAGTCTACAACAAATACTGGGAAAGTGTGTCGACATAGAAGAAGTAAGTCGACACAACACTGGGAATTTGTGTCGACACAGAAGAAAAGCGTCGACCTCAACATTGGGAAAATGTGTCGACACAGAAGAATATAGTCGACCTCAAGTTTGTCTACACCAGCAGAATGTGTTGACACATTATGATTGAGTCGACACATTATAGCAGTGTTAGAAGAAGACTGTGTCGACACCTGAAGGCTAAGTCGACACTTACTAAGTTATGATTCTACAACAACTGTGTCGACACACAGGACTTGTGTCGACACACTGAAGAATCAAGACCAAGTTATTTTCAGAAGAAGCTGTGTCGACTCAAAGGCAACTTAGTCGACATCACTGAAGACTGTGTCGACACCAAGATCAATTGTGTCGACACAGATAGACAGATGGTCTCGACACTTTCTGACAGACTGTCTCGACAACTTGTGGTTCAAGACTAAGGCACAGGGCTTGTTTGAAGACTTGACAGCTGTGGGTTGCCACCGGTTAACTGAAGCTGTCAGACTTGTCAGAAAACGGTTAGAAACCGGATCAGCCGGTTACTATGAAGAAAGTCTATTAATAGACAGATTCAGAAGGAGAAAGTAACTTTTGAAAACATTGATAAGAATCAAAAAGTTGAGAAGGATTACAATCCAATTCATTTCAAGAAAGTGCTTGGCACTTAAGAAGATCTTCTCCGGAAGATCAAAGAAGACTATCTAAGGATAGATCAAAGAAGAGTTCTAATCAGAATTCAGAAGAATCATTCAAAGTGCTGGATAGAGAGAGATCAAGCCAGAATTTGAAGAAGAAGAAAGAAACCACCAGTGGATTCTCAAGAAGCTGTTTGGAAATCAACTCAGCTAAGTTCATATTCAAGAAGATTTGAAGAAAGCTCAGATACAGTTGATTTCATCAGCTGATCAAGAATTGTCTTGGCCTTTTCTCTCTCAATTTAGGCAAGACAGTTAAATAATCTTTTCTATATTTCTGTAGGATCTGTTTACACAGATCTGAGTTGTAAGCCTGTGTTATAAAGGCTGAGTGTAGGAGTGTTGAACTCTGAGTGGTAGGGCTGTTTGCCTGAGTGTAGGAGAAGGGTATTCTCTGAGTTGTAGGCCTTGGGGCAAGGCTGAGGTAGGGCTGTTGTGCCTGAGTTGTAGGAACCAGTTGGGTTCTGAGTTGTAGGATCTGTTGATCTGAGATTAGTGGAAGTTTGGCCGAATCTAGCATACTGCTAGATAGGTGAAGGGGGAAAGTGGATGTACCCAGACCTTGGGGAACCACTATAAATCATTGTGCAATCTGTGATGTTTTATTTTCTGTGATTGCTGTGATTATTGTGTTAGCCATTGAATTGAATTCTGCCTAAAAGTTTTTATAAAAAAGTAGAACCTATTCACCCCCCCCCCCCTCTAGGTGTTTAGGTTGTCTTGAAAGTAAAACTATCAAGCCCTTCACCGGGAATACCTTGGGCAGTCCTGGGATTAACCTTAAGACTCTAAGTATGATAATCTGTAGGCAAGAGTAGTCTAATAGGTTAAGTGAACTGGACATGTGCTCGCTCGTGCCGGGTTGGAGGGACTTGGAGTCTTTTGACTACTTGCTCACCCGTGCAGAGTTAGAGGAAAGAGATTGGCTTATATACACTCACCCGGCCAGGGTTGGAGGTTTGTAGCATACACTCACCCGTGGCGGGTTGGAGAGATTTGGGACAGGATAGTCCTTTGAGCTGGAGGCTCAATATATAATACTTGCATGTGCATATACTAGTGGCGGGCCATGCGGTACTGGCCGATCGTCACACCGACGGCAGTATGGTGGACCAGGCGGGTGCGAGGGTTAGAAGGACCAGTAGGATGTTTATACTGGAGTCTGGAGGACTTTTCCTAATAACGTGCACCCGACCCAACAAGACTGACAGGTAGTCAGTAAAGTGGTACGCAGAGGCTCTAGAGTGCACTTGTTGGTGTACAGAGGCGTACAAGAGAGGTCTAGGCCTGGTAGTGTGTATACCCGCCTAGAAGGCGGAAGCGCCCGTTCCGCTGCTGCCGTAGCCACAACGGTGGTACCTGAGAGTGATGCTAGATCTCGAAAAGTGGGAACTAAAGGTCTGTGATCACGGAGTCGTGTGTGTGTGTTGCACTGCGTGTTCATATCATACCCACCATATAGTTGCATAACATTAACCTTCATAACAACTTAAGACACCTAATGTATAAGTGGTATGGGACGCTTATACATTAGGACCTGCTATACGATCCCTTAGCCTATAAGCTTGAGTGGGCATGTTTATAGGTTGAGGTTACTTTCTTTTATATATATATATGCTTGTGACACCTGACACCCCATTGTATAAAATGGTATGGGACATTTTATACAATGGGAGCCCTACAGAAGACCCCTTGCTTATACGTACCCGCATAAGTGAAGGTTACTTTTCTTTATTTACTTGATTACACATTCTGCTTAGTTTCCTGTCACCTGCTCCACCTTTGTCACCCCTTGTTTGTCCTCCACATCGTCCTCCCGCACGGTTCCTAGGAGTTGCAGGAGGAGGTATTGAGGATACGACTTAGTCTTTTTGACTAATGGTCGGTGACCTTACTATTTTAGGAGCTCGAGGAGGTGGACCAGCACGTCGAGGAGGGAGGACTTGAGGGGCAGATACCGGCTACTACTACTAGAGCACATGTTCAGGTACGATGATTTGAGATGATAGATTTCGCTGCTGTTAGTGAGAGATAGATTTGATAATGATGTACTGGGCATAAGCCCTATTTACTTTCATTTTTCTGTACTCATTGTGGACTGGCATGTGTACTTCAATTTGATAAATATATATGTGATGTGGCTGTGGACTTCTACTGCGTTTACTCTGTTTCTGTACTTTTATTCTCATATTGGCCGATAGGATATGATCGTACTAGCCGGCAGAATGGGCGTCTTGCGGTGTCGACTAACCCGTGCGTTAGTGTCACCGTAAGGCGGCGGTTCTGGGCATAAGATCCGGGTTAGCCTTGGAAAGGGGAGACAGGATCTTACAAACTGGTATCACTTGAACACACGATCATATGAGAATACAGTCCACCACACTGGAACACCCCGCGCGGGCATTAGTTTGCGGACAAACTATGCAGCGGAAGCAGTGGTGTGCCCATGTGTAAAAAGCCACATAATCAGTCCATCAAACAATGAGTTAGGCCAATTTTGACGTTATCTTTCCTTTATGCAGCCTCCACAGGATACGGTTCCTCCCCCTCTGGCTGCCATTCCGTTCATGCAGACAGGATGCCGCATTTGACTGGACAGAGCAGTGTGAGTCAGCATTTCAAGAGCTCAAGGACCGGCTCACTTCATCCCCCATCCTTGCACTTCCCTCTGGGAGCAAAGGATCCAGATATATACAGATGCCTCCTATCAGGGGATGGGTGCAGTCTTGATGCAGCATGGACAAATTATCGCTTATGCTTCGCGACAGCTGAAGAAGCATGAGCATAACTATCCAGTACATGATCTCGAGCTCGGGGCCGTAGTCTTTGCCCTCAAGACATGGAGACATTACCTCTACGAGATTCATTGTGATATATACTCCGACCATAAGAATCTCAAGTACATCGACACGCAAAAGGTTCTGAACCTGCGACAGAGGAGGTGGCTTGAGTTCCTCTGCGATTACGACTATAAGATGCACTATCACCCGGGGAAGGCGAATACTATAGCAGATGCTTTGAGCAGGAGAGCCGACACTTCTGGACCGGAGCCCTGGGTGATGTCTATGGAGCTGCTACGCATGATGGAGGATATGCACATTACCATGGTTTCGGAGGCCGAGCCAGTGATCTATCGAGAGTACCTGGACTCTTTGGTCAGCGATGATGATATACAGAAGCGCAATCTTACACATCAGAGATTGGATACTGATCTAGAGCCTATTTTTGGCGCTTTGGAAGGAGGCAAGTATGAGGACTACACGCTGGAGGACGATCTTCTTCGATTTCGTGGTCGAGTATACATTCCAGCAGGAGGTGGGATCCGGGATGACATCCTCAGAGAGGCACACTACTCCAGATATTCAGTGCATCCCGGCATCTCTAAGATGTGGGCTGACTTACGACGGACCATGTACTGGCCAGGAATGAAGAGGGAGATCATATACCTTGTGACACACTGCGAGACTTGCCAGCGAGTGAAGGCCGAGTGCAAGAGCCCAGGCGGTGTATTACAACCACTGCCAGTCCCAGAATGGAAGCTCGAGGATATTTCCATGGATTTTATACACGGACTCCCTCGCTCCCATTCTGGGCACGATTCCGTCTGGGTCATTGTGGACAGGTTGACCAAGGTAGCACGGTTTATCCCGGTCAGAAAAGATGCCCCAGTTGCTGTGGTGGTGAGGTTGTTTGTAGAGCAGTTCATCCGGTATCACGGAGTACCCAGGTCTATTGTTTTAGATAGAGACGGTCTCTTCACCTCCAGGGAATGGAGGGCAGTGCATGCTTACTTGGGGTCCAGGCTTTCTTTTAGCACTGCCTTCCACCCGCAGACCGACGGTCAGACAGAGCGGACGATACGGACTATGGAGGACCTGCTCAGGTTATGTATTCTGGATACAGGGAAGCCCTGGGAGAGGCTACTGCAACTGATCGAATTCTCTTACAACAACAGCCACCAGGCCAGCATTGGGATGGCTCCTTACGAGGCACTTTATGGGAGGAAATGCCGGACTCCGTTGTCTTGGGTTCAGGATGTGGATACTCGAGCCCTTGGGTCAGATTTTGTGGATGATACGGCGGCCCAAATTCGCTTGATCAGGGATCGGCTTTTGGAGGCTCAGAGCAGACAGGCAAAATATTATGATGCACGGCACCGGAAGGTGGAGTTCCCGGTTGGGGACAGAGTTTTTCTGAAAATTCGACCGGTACACGGTGTTTCTCGGATACGGAGACACAAGAAGCTCAGGCCCCGGTACATGGGACCCTACTTGATTTTGGAGCGTGTGGGCCCCTTGGCTTACCGGCTGCAGCTACCTCCGGAGCTGAGCAGCCTACATGATGTTTTCAATGTCTCTTCCTTGCGAAGAGCTCTTCTTCGACCTGAGCAGCATATCACTACTGCAGCTGGACCGGTAGAGCCTGACCGTTCAGTTAGATTGGAGCCGATCCGGATCAACGATTCAGCCGTCCGAGTGTTGAGGAAAAAGAAGGTTCTGCTCGTGAAGGTGTTGTGGTCCAACCATGGAAAGGAGGAGCACACCTGGGAACCTAGGGATCTGATGCTGGAGTGCCATCCGGAACTATTTTCATCAGGTACCTTTTATGTTATCTTTTAAAAGTCCCTTTAAGTTTCTACAAATAGAACCCGTAGACCCGAACTTAAATTTCGGGACGAAATTATTCTTTTTGTTTATAGGATTTGTAACATCCCAATGTTACTTCTAGACCCCTTAACTTAGATTGGGTTAGGCATTGGGTGGGCGTTAGGGTAATAAGCTAGGTTTGACCCTAGGTAGTGGGTTGTAGCCATGTGGGGCCCACCATGGGACCAAAGTCAAACTAGGTCAAACTAGCCTAAACAGGAACCCTAGCCACACCATGACCCCACCACGATGCCCTAACCCTAAATACAATCTAAGTGGACCTTAAGGTAGGCCATGGGGCCAACTAGTTGACCCATGTTGAGTCAAGTCAACATTTTGACCTAATTAGTGAAAATGGTGCCCTAGCCCAATTCACTGGGTTGGGTCCACCCAAACCAACCCAAAATCACTAGGTGGGTCTAAAGTGACCCTATACCCCCTATGGAAGAGAAAAATATGGGCATGCAATTGTAATTTTGGGAATTTCCTAGGAGAGAGAAAAGATGATAAATAGGAGAGAGAAAGTGTTAAGAAATTGGTTTGGGCCACTTGGGCTCATCCCATCAACTCATGATTGGTTGGCTGACCATATAGGTATACTAGAAGGTGTAGGGACCCACCATGCAGCATTGGGTCAAGCCCAAGCCCAAAACTGAGCCCTCATCTCTCCTATCTCATTCATGTGAGCCAACCATTCTCTCCACTCACCCAATTCAACTCCTACCCATGGAACCCGACCCATTAGGGTCTAGTTAACCCAGCTGGAGCAGTGGGGCCCACTCCCACACACCCAACTAGCCCACACCCCCAACCCGAGCCCACCTTGGAGAAATCGCCCACCTTGGTGAAATCGCCCCCCCCCCCACTCTTATCTCAACCCAAAACCGAGCCCACACCCTCATTCCAACTTCATCCCTACCCCAGAGAGAGAGAGAGAGAGAACCAGCTGCAGCCATGGCTAACCAAGGAGGAGCTCGCCGGAATTTTCATTCCATGGGAACCCGCCGCCACCCTCAACCACAACCGCCGCCGATGGTCCGTATCCCTTCTCCTCCAAGTGTACTAGTATCCTAGATCCACTAGGCTAGAGGTCGAGCTAAAACGAGCTCGACGTTAGGAATCCTAAAGCTCGAAATTTTTTGTTGAAAATGGCGTCCTGGAGCTTTCGGCTCGGTTGCGCCGCCGCAGTCCGCCGCTCTCCGCCGCCAAGCCGTCGGCCAGCTCAAGCCCCGACCACTGTGAGGCCGGGGAAGGACTTGGCCGGAGGTCCCGCCGCCGGCGATGGCCGGGAACCGCCCCGCAAAACCACCCTGCGTCGGGTGGCCATGCATGCTTGCATGAAGAAGAAGCCCAGATGCCGTCTGATGGCCTTTAAAAATCGTGCTGGCTCGATTAAATCATTTTTTTTTGTTATTATTATTATTTCTGTTATAATTAAATGAATGAATAGTGATTATTTCTGTAACTTTTTAGCAGTCACTTTGCATATTAATTTGAGGGTACCTAGAGACTTCACCTTAGGTTGGGCCCTGAATGAAAAATGTAGGTGGATGTGTTAACTTTAATATGCCACCCTAAAGATAGTTTTTGGTCCAGAAGTTTGTCCTGTAGGGCTGTTTTGCTAGGACTGGTCCTAGGCTAGGGCAGAAATAGAAACTTGAGCCCAAGCCAAACCAGATGTCCACATGACCTGAAATTTTGGCTATGTGTTTTATTTGGGCATATCTAGCCCCTGCCAAAGTTTAGGAATTTTTGGAGACAAAATCCCTATAGTTTTTATCATTATATCAAAAAGTAAATTAAGGGTATAAGGGTAATTATATGCACCCAAATGGCCCCAAATTTTGGTGGCATGTCCTTAGGGACATTGTTGTTGTCTGACAAAAATTTCAGTCCCTTTGGATTTCTGCATGATGGGTTAACCCACTTGCAAATGTAGGCTAGTATTAACCTTGGTGTGCCAATAGCAAGTTTTACTATAATGTGAATTTATTCATTCTGGAGCTTTTGCAGACCACTAAATTAATTCTAGAGGGCATTTAGGTCCAATGTAATCCCTCAAAAATATTGTGTGATTTTTGGGATCAAAAATCCCACTATTTGGATTTTTGGAAATTGTACCCTTATTGATAAATTAAAATGAAAATTTGGAAATAGTTAGGTAAAAATCTTCAAATTTGGCCCTGTTGTATAGTTGATCATAATTGATTAGGGGTATTTTTATTTTCTCTGTTTGAAGTCTTTTGAGGTAACATATCATGAAATGACCATTGTATCCCTATCCTTTTTATTTAATAAATTAATACAAATATGGGTCAGAAAAATTTGGGAAAATTTCTAGAGGTATATATAGGTATGAGACCACTGAATTATTTATTTCAGAATTTTTGATTGTACCTATAAATTTTAAATCATCATAATGGCATTTTAGTAATTATCCAATATAATGATTTGCAAGTCTATAACTTTGTTAAAGTTGATGAAACTTGGTCAGTAGCATTATTTTGATGAATTAGATTCCCTGTAAATTTATTGGAATTTTTGTGATTAAATTCTCTATACTTCATTTGAAAAGTAGTAATTATGATGGCTTATGAAAAGTAATATTTAAATACATAAATTTGGAGAGAAATTATGAATTTTGGAAAATAATGATGATTCATCATGATAATGACAAGATAATTACTTTGCATCATTAGGACTATGCAACAACATACTTCATGTGTTAAACGACCTTGGGGAATGTTTGGATAAAATAAAATAAATATAAAAATAATAGAGAAAAATTATAAAAGTTACCATACACATTTTAGATGGTCATACCACCCTAGGATAAATACTTGGGGTCTATTGGTCCAAAGATTTGAAAGTTTGATTTCGGGGTGGTACAAGGTCATGGGGTGCGCATAGTAAAAGTAGACTGTACTATAGGCCGCCAGGGGATGAATTAACAACTGAGTTTGAGTATAAGATCGTGAATATAACCCTGGGTGGCAGATGCATTCTAGAGACGAGAGTAACAGTGCAACATTAGACTTGCCTAGGAAGAGTTGACGGAAGACCGTCACTCCTTAACCCATACCTTAAGTCACTAGGTCACTCTATGTAACAAGAGAGAGAAAAAGAGATTCTGGGTAGACATCAACTAAAGTAAATATCCTTGAGAAAGGGAGCTTTGGGATTCAGCCCATCGTAGCTCCTAGTGCCCCTGAGAGCCCTTCACCGGGAATACCTTGGGCAGTCCTGAGATTAACCTTAAGACTCTAAGTATGATAATCTGTAGGCAAGAGTAGTCTAATAGGTTAAGTGAACTGGACATGTGCTCGCTCATGCCGGGTTGGAGGGACTTGGAGTCTTTTGACTACTTGCTCACCCGTGCAGAGTTGGAGGAAAGAGATTGGCTTATATACTCTCACCCGACCAGGGTTGGAGGTTTGTAGCATACACTCACCCGTGGCGGGTTGGAGAGATTTGGGACAGGATAGTCCTTTGAGCTGGAGGCTCAATATATAATACTTGCATGTGCATATACTAGTGGCGGGCCATGCGGTACTGGCCGGTCGTCACACCGACGGTACTACGGTGGACCAGGCGGGTGCGAGGGTTAGAAGGACCAGTAGGATGTTTATACTGGAGTCTGGAGGACTTTTCCTAATAACGCGCACCCGACCCAACAAGACTGACAGGTAGTCAGCAAAGTGGTACGCAGAGGCTCTAGAGTGCACTTGTTGGTGTATAGAGGCATACAAGAGAGGTCTAGGTCTAGTAGTGTGTATACCCGCCTAGAAGGCGGAAGCGCCCGTTCCGCTGCTGCCGTAGCCACAACGGTGGTACCTGAGAGTGATGCTAGCTCTCGAAAAGTGGGAACTAAAGGTCTGTGATCACGGAGTCGTGTGTGTGTGTTGCACTGCATGTTCATATCATACCCACCATATAGTTGCATAACATTAACCTTCATAACAACTTAAGACACCTAATGTATAAGTGGTATGGGACGCTTATACATTAGGACCTGCTATACGATCCCTTAGCCTATAAGCTTGAGTGGGCATGTTTATAGGTTGAGGTTACTTTCATTTATATATATATGCTTGTGACACCTGACACCCCATTGTATAAAATGGTATGGGACATTTTATACAATGGGAGCCCTGCAGAAGACCCCTTGCTTATACGTACCCGCATAAGTGAAGGTTACTTTTCTTTATTTACTTGATTACACATTCTGCTTAGTTTCCTGTCACCTGCTCCACCTTTGTCACCCCTTGTTTGTCCTCCACTTTGTCCTCCCGCACGGTGCCTAGGAGTTGCAGGAGGAGGTGTTGAGGATACGACTTAGTCTTTTTGACTAATGGTCGGTGACCTTACTATTTTAGGAGCTCGAGGAGGTGGACCAGTACGTCGAGGAGGCAGGACTTGAGGGGCAGATACCGGCTACTACTACTGGAGCACATTTTCAGGTACGATGATTTGAGATGATAGATTTCGCTGCTGTTAGTGAGAGAGAGATTTGATCATGATGTACTGGGCATAAGCCCTATTTACTTTCATTTTTCTGTACTCATTGTGGACTGGCATGTGTACTTCAATTTGATAAATATATATGTGATGTGGCTGTGGACTTCTACTGCGTTTACTCTATTTCTATACTTTTATTCTCATATTGGCCGACAGGATATGATCGTACTAGCCGACAGAATCGGCGTCTTGCGGTGTCAACTAACCCGTACGTTAGTGTCACCGTAAGGCGGCGGTTCTGGGCATAAGATCCGGGTTAGCCTTGGAAAGGGGAGACAGGATCTTACAAACTGGTATCACTTGAACACACGATCATATGAGAATACAGTCCACCACACTGGAACACCCCGCGCGGGCATTAGTTTGCGGACAAACTATACAGCGGAAGCAGTGGTGTGCCCATGTGTAAAAAGCCACATAATCAGTCCATCAAACAATGAGTTAGGCCAATTTTGACGTTATCTTTCCTTTATGCAGCCTCCACAGGATACGGTTCCTCCCCCTCCGGCTGCCATTCCGTTCATGCAGACAGAGATGGGGCAAACCCTGACGGCTATCCTGGATGCCTTCAGAGCGCAGCAAGCCCCAGCTCAGCTGCCCAACCCAGGCTCGAACTGGCTGAGTGCGTTTAAAAGTCTGTCTCCGCCATTATATCATGGGACAGAAGATGCTGTGAAGACAGAGGAGTGGTTGGAGACCATTCAGGAGTTACTGGCTAGAATTAGCTGCCCAGTCAGACAGGCAGTTCCTCTTGCCACCTCGGCACTAGATGCTCATGCAAAGAGGTGGTGGAAGTCGGTGCGAGACACTATTTTCGCCGACAGGGAGCTGATGGACATATCTTGGGAGGAATTCAGTGACGTATTCTTGGAGCACTTTGTATCCTCCACATATCGAGATACTTTGGAGGCGAGGTTTTTGAACCTCCAGCAGGGGAGCCGATCAGTGATTGAGTACCAGAGAGAGTTCTCCCACCTGGCTAGGTTTGCAGGCTTCCATGACTGGGACGACCGAAAGTATGCGAAGAGATTCTATCACGGACTCCGCGACTCTTTGAGGCAGCCCTTGCTGTTCATTGCTCACGGTACCATGGCGCAGATCATCGAGATGGCAAAGAAGCTGGAGGCTGACCAGCTGATGGTGCAAGGCAGAGGGAAGAGATCGCTGGATGGGCAGTCATTTGGGGAAAGCAGCAGATCATCTCAGAGAGGCAAGACTATTGGATACAGGAGAGGTGGGGGACGTCATCGTCCCATCTACAGGCAGGATCAGGGGCCTCCTCCACCATTGGCTCCCCCACCTATACAGACTCCCGGGCCGATGAGACAGGACGATCGAGGTCAGGGGCAGATTACCTGCTATGGTTGCGGCCAACCTGGGCACATCAGGACGCAGTGCCCGCTTCAGGTCCACCCTCTTCCTCCTCCTCCACCTCCAGTGGCCCCTCCAGTTCACCAGGGCCGAGGACGAGGATGAGGCCGAGGCCGAGGCCGAGGACATCACAGCCGAGGCCGATACCGGAAGCAGGTGTACGCACTGGACCTCACGGAGCAGAGGAACCCAGAGGAGGTGATTACAGGCACTTAAAATTTTGTAAGATTTATAAATTGTAAATTTTAAGAGTACCTTAGACATTAAAAGTAATACTATTCTTTGAACTCAAATGAACCCAGGCATAGTGATGATTAGCGGCAAGCCCGCTCATACCCTCTTCGACACGGGTGCGTCACACTCCTTCGTGTCAGACTCGTTTATTGAAGGATTAGAAGGAGTGGAGAAGTTTTCCGGTTTGGAAAAGAGAGTGCGACTCCCTGATGGTACGGAACTTCGAACCACAGACTGCTGCAATATGGATGTCGAGATAGGAGGCAATGCGTTCGAAGCTCCGGCAACAGTTTTGAGGCTACCGGATTTTGATCTGATCCTAGGCATGAACTGGCTTCATTGGAACTACGCGCAGATAGATTGCCCCTCGAAGAGGATCACACTCAGACACGGAGACTCCTACGTCACCATTGAAGGTATTCGTTCCATCCCCCGCCTTACTTTATCTTCAGTACAGGCTGTCAATGCCTATGAACAGGGGGAAGAGGTATACCTTATTTGCTTCGAGATGGCAGTAGTAGAGAGTTCCCTAGCCGATATTCCAGTGGCACGAGATTATGCTGATGTCTTTCCGGAGAAGTTACCTGGACTACCACCATCACGGGACTTGGACTTCAGGATTCAGTTGGTGCCAGGGGCGAGACCAGTGTCCCGGGCACCCTACAGGATGGCACCTAGAGAATTGGCAGAGTTCAGGACACAGTTACAGGAACTGGTGGAATCGGGTTTTGTACGACCGAGTTCTTCGCCTTGGGGAGCACCCGTTCTATTTGTGAAGAAGAAGGACGATTCGCTGAGACTATGTATAGATTACAGAGAACTGAACCGGTTGACGGTTCGGAATACATATCCACTGCCACGGATAGATGAGCTCTTCGATCAGCTTCAAGGAGCTTGCTGGTTTTCAAAATTGGATTTGCGCTCGGGTTATTATCAGCTCCGCATCAGAGAAGAAGATATACCGAAGATGGCTTTCAGCTCACGCTATGGGCTATATGAATTCACGGTGATGCCGTTTGGGCTCACGAATGCCCCCTCAGCGTTCATGACGCTCATGAACCGTGTATTCGAGCCTTATCTAGATCGGTTTGTCATAGTTTTTATTGATGATATTTTGATTTACTCACGGTCTCGAGAGGGGCATACAGAGCACCTAGCGCTGGTATTGCAGAAGTTAAGAGAATTCCAGATGTATGCGAAGTTCTCTAAGTGCCAGTTCTGGCTTCAGGAAGTGGGTTTCCTAGGACACACGATCAGTGGAGCTGGATTAGCAGTGGATCCGGCTAAGATAGAGGCGGTGCGGGATTGGCCACGGCCAAAGACAACGTCGGACATCCGTAGCTTCTTGGGCCTAGCAGGTTATTATCGCAAGTTCGTGGAGGAGTTCTCGAGGATAGCCCTCCCCCTCACGTCCTTGACGAAAAAGGATGCCGCATTTGACTGGACAGAGCAGTGTGAGTCAACATTTCAAGAGCTCAAGGACCGGCTCACTTCATCCCCCATCCTTGCACTTCCCTCTGGGAGCGAAGGATTCCAGATATATACAGATGCCTCCTATCAGGGGATGGGTGCAGTCTTGATGCAGCATGGACATGTTATCGCTTATGCTTCGCGACAGCTGAAGAAGCATGAGCATAACTATCCAGTACATGATCTCGAGCTCGGGGCCGTAGTCTTTGCCCTCAAGACATGGAGACATTACCTCTATGGGATTCATTGTGATATATACTCCGACCATAAGAATCTCAAGTACATCGACATGCAGAAGGTTCTGAACCTGTGACAGAGGAGGTGGCTTGAGTTCCTCTGCGATTATGACTATAAGATGCACTATCACCCGGGGAAGGCGAATACTGTTGCAGATGCTTTGAGCAGGAGAGCCGACACTTCTGGACCGGAGCCCCGGGTGATGTCTATGGAGCTGCTACGCATGATGGAGGATATGCACATTACCATGGTTTCGGAGGCCGAGCCACTGATCTATCGAGAGTACCTGGACTCTTTGGTCAGCGATGATGATATACAGAAGCACATTCTTACACATCAGAGATTGGATACTGATCTAGAGCCTATTTTTGGCGCTTTGGAAGGAGGCAAGTATGAGGACTACACGCTGGAGGACGATCTTCTTCGATTTCGTGGTCGGGTATACATTCCAGCAGGAGGTGGGATCCGGGATGACATCCTCAGAGAGGCACACTACTCCAGATATTCAGTGCTTCCCGGCATCACCAAGATGTGGACTGACTTACGACGGACAATGTACTGGCCAGGAATGAAGAGGGAGATCATATACCTTGTGACACACTGCGAGACTTGCCAGCGAGTGAAGGCCGAGTGCAAGAGCCCAAGCGGTGTATTACAGCCACTGCCAGTCCCAGAATGGATGTTCGAGGATATTTCCATGGATTTTGTACACGGACTCCCTCGCTCCCATTCTGGGCACGATTCCGTCTGGGTCATTGTGGACAGGTTGACCAAGGTAGCACGGTTTATCCCGGTCAGAAAAGATGCCCTAGTTGCTGTGTTGGTGAGGTTGTTTGTAGAGCAATTCATCCGGTATCACGGAGTACCCAGGTCTATTGTTTCAGATAGAGACGGTCGCTTCACCTCCAGGGAATGGAGGGCAGTGCATGCTTACTTGGGGTCCAGGCTTTCTTTTAGCACTGCCTTCCACCCGCAGACCGACGGTCAGATAGAGCGGACGATACGAACTATGGAGGACCTGCTCAGGTTATGTATTCTAGATACAGGGAAGCCCTGGGAGAGGCTACTTCCACTGATCGAATTCTCTTACAACAACAGCCACCAGGCCAGCATTGGGATGGCTCCTTACGAGGCACTTTATGGGAGGAAATGCCAGACTCCGTTGTCTTGGGTTCAGGATGTGGATACTCGAGCCCTCGGGTCAGATTTTGTGGAAGATACGGAGGCCCAAATTCGCTTGATCAGGGATCGGCTTTTAGAGGCTCAGAGCAGACAGGCAAAATATTATGATGCACGGCACTGGAAGGTGGAGTTCCAAGTTGGGGACAGAGTTTTTCTGAAAATTCGACCGGTACACGGTGTTTCTCAGATACGGAGACACAAGAAGCTCAGCCCCCGGTACATGGGACCCTACTTAATTTTGGAGCGTGTGGGCCCCTTGGCTTACCGGCTGCAGCTACCTCCGGAGCTGAGCAGCCTACATGATGTTTTCCATGTCTCTTCCTTGCGAAGAGCTCTTCTTCGACCTGAGCAGCATATCACTACTGCAGCTGGACCGGTAGAGCCTGACCGTTCAGTTAGATTGGAGCCGATCCGGATCGACGATTCAGGCGTCCGAGTGTTGAGGAAAAAGAAGGTTCCGCTCGTGAAGGTGTTGTGGTCCAACCATGGAAAGGAGGAGCACACCTGGGAACCTAGGGATCTGATGCTGGAGCGCCATCCGGAACTATTTTCATCAGGTACCTTTTATGTTATCTTTTAAAAGTCCCTTTAAGTTTCTACAAATAGAACCCGTAGACCCGAACTTAAATTTCGGGGACGAAATTATTCTTTTTGTTTATAGGATTTGTAACATCCCAATGTTACTTCTAGACCCCTTAACTTAGATTGGGTTAGGCATGGGGTGGGCGTTAGGGTAATAAGCTAGGTTTGACCCTAGGTAGTGGGTTGTAGCCATGTGGGGCCCACCATGGGACCAAAGTCAAACTAGGTCAAACTAGCCTAAACAGGAACCCTAGCCACACCATGACCCCACCACAATGCCCTAACCCTAAATACAATCTAAGTGGACCCTAAGGTAGGCCATGGGGCCAACTAGTTGACCCATGTTGAGTCAAGTCAACATTTGACCTAATTAGTGAAAATGGTGCCCTAGCCCAATTCACTGGGTTGGGTCCACCCAAACCAACCCAAAATCACTAGGTGGGTCTAAAGTGACCTTATACCCCCCTATGGAAGAGAAAAATATGGGCATGTAATGGTAATTTTGGGAATTTCCTAGGAGAGAGAAAAGATGATAAATAGGAGAGAGAAAGTGTTAAGAAATTGGTTTGGGCCCACTTGGGCTCATCCCATCAACTCATGATTGGTTGGCTGACCATATAGGTGTACTAAAGGTGTGGGGACCCACCATGCAGCATTGGGTCAAGCCCAAGCCCAAAACCGAGCCCTCCTCTCTCCCTATCTCATTCATGTGAGCCAACCCTTCTCTCCACTCACCCAATTCAACTCCTACCCATGGAACCCGACCCATTAGGGTCTAGTTAACCCAGCTGGAGCAGTGGGGCCCACTCCCACACACCCAACCAGCCCACACCCCCCCAACCCGAGCCCACCTTGGTGAAATCGCCCACCTTGGTGAAATCGCCCCCCCCCACACTCTTATCTCAACCTAAAACCGAGCCCACCCCCTCATTCCCACTTCATCCCTACCCCAGAGAGAGAGAGAGAGAGAGAGAGAGAACCAGCTGCAGCCATGGCTAACCAAGGAGGAGCTCGCCGGAATTTTCATTCCATGGGAACCCGCCGCCACCCTCAACCACAACCGCCGCCGATGGTCCGTATCCCTTCTCCTCCAAGTGTACTAGTATCCTAGATCCACTAGGCTAGAGGTCGAGCTCAAACGAGCTCGACGTTAGGAATCCTAAAGCTCGAAATTTTCTGTTGAAAATGGAGTCCTGGAGCTTCCGGCTCGGTTGCGCCGCCGCCGTCCGCCGCTCTCCGCCGCCAAGCCGCCGGCCAGCTCAAGCCCCGACCACCGTGAGGCCGGGGAAGGACTTGGCCGGAGGTCCCGCCGCCGCGATGGCCGGAACCGCCCCGCAAAACCACCCTGCGTCGGGTGGCCATGCATGCTTGCATGAAGAAGAAGCCCAGATGCCGTCTGATGGCCTTTAAAAATCGTGCTGGCTCGATTAAATCATATTTTTTTTGTTATTATTATTATTTCTGTTATAATTAAATGAATGAATAGTGATTATTTCTATAACTTTTTAGCAGTCACTTTGCATGTTAATTTGAGGGTACCTAGACTTCACCATAGGTTGGGCCCTGAATGAAAAATGTAGGAGGATGTGTTAACTGTAATATGCCACCCTAAAGATAGTTTTTGGTCCAGTAGTTTGTCCTGTAGGGCTGTTTTGCTAGGACTGGTCCTAGGCTAGGGCAGAAATGGAAACTTGAGCCCAAGCCAAACCAGATGTCCACATGACCTGAAATTTTGGCTATGTGTTTTATTTGGGCATATCTAGCCCCTGCCAAAGTTTAGGAATTTTTGGAGACAAAATCCCTATAGTTTTTATCATTATATCAAAAAGTAAATTAAGGGTATAAGGGTAATTATATGCACCCAAATGGCCCCAAATTTTGGTGGCATGTCCTTAGGGACATTGTTGGTGTCTGACAAATATTTCAGTCCCTTTGGATTTCTGCATGATGGGTTAACCCACTTGCAAATGTAGGCTAGTATTAACATTGGTGTGCCAATAGCATGTTTTACTATAATGTGAATTTATTCATTCTGGAGCTTTTGCAGACCATGAAATTAATTATAGAGGGCATTTAGGTCCAATGTAATCCCTCAAAAATTTTGTGGGATATTTGGGATCAAAAATCCCACTATTTGGAATTTTGGAAATTGTACCCTTATTGATAAATTAAAATGAAAATTTTGAAATAGTTAGGTAAAAATCTTCAAATTTGTCCCTGTTGTATAGTTGATCATAATTGATTCGGGGTATTTTTATTTTCTCTGTTTGAAGTCTTTTGAGGTAAACATATCATGAAATGACCATTTTACCCCTATCCTTTTTATTTAATAAATTAATACAAATATGGGTCAGAAAAATTTGGGAAAATTTCTAGAGGTATATATAGGTATGAGACCACTGAATTATTTATTTCAGAATTTTTGATTGTACCTATAAATTTAAATCATCATAATGGCATTTTTGTAATTATCCAATATAATGATTTGCAAGTCTATAACTTTGTTAAAGTTGATGAAACTTGGTCAGTAGCATTATTTTGATGAATTAGATTCCCTGTAAATTTATTGGAATTTTTGTGATTAAATTCTCTATACTTCATTTGAAAAGTAGTAATTATGATGGCTTATGAAAAGTAATATTTAAATACATAAATTTGGAGAGAAATTATGAATTTTAGAAAATAATGATGATTCATCATGATAATGACAAGATAATTACTTTGCATCATAAGGACTATGCAACAACATACTTCATGTGTTAAATGACCTTGGGGAATGTTTGGAGAAAATAAAATAAATATAAAAATAATAGAGAAAATTATAAAAGTTACCATACACATTTTAGATGGTCATACCACCCTAGATAAATACTTGGGTCTATTGGTCCAAAGATTTGAAAGTTTGATTTCGGGGTGGTACAAGGTCATGGGGTGCGCATAGTAAAAGTAGACTGTACTATTGGCTGCCAGGGGATGAATTAACAACTGAGTTTGAGTATAAGATCGGGAGTATAACCCTGGGTGGCAGATGCATTCTAGAGACGAGAGTAACAGTGCAACATTAGACTTGCCTAGGAAGAGTTGACGGAAGACCGTCACTCCTTAACCCATACCTTAAGTCACTAGGTCACTCTATGTAATAGGAGAGAGAAAAAGGGATTCTGGGTAGACATCAACTAAAGTAAGTATCCTTGAGAAAGGGAGCTTTGGGATTCAGCCCATCGTAGCTCCTAGTGCCCCTGAGAGCCCTTCACCGGAATACCTTGGGCAGTCCTGGGATTAACCTTAAGACTCTAAGTATGATAATCTGTAGGCAAGAGTAGTCTAATAGGTTAAGTGAACTGGACATGTGCTCGCTCGTGCCGGGTTGGAGGGACTTGGAGTCTTTTGACTACTTGCTCACCCGTGCAGAGTTGGAGGAAAGAGATTGGCTTATATACACTCACCCGGCCAGGGTTGGAGATTTGTAGCATACACTCACCCGTGGCGGGTTGAGAGATTTGGGACAGGATAGTCCTTTGAGCTGGAGGCTCAATATATATACTTGCATGTGCATATACTAGTGGCGGGCCATGCGGTACTAGCCGGTCGTCACACCGACGGCAGTACGGTGGACCAGGCGGGTGCGAGTGTTAGAAGGACCAGTAGGATGTTTATACTGGAGTCTGGAGGACTTTTCCTAATAACGCGCACCCGACCAAACAAGACTGACAGGTAGTCAGCAAAGTGGTACGCAGAGGCTCTAGAGTGCACTTGTTGGTGTACAGAGGCGTACAAGAGAGGTCTAGGCCTGGTCGTGTGTATACCGCCTAGAAGGCGGAAGCGCCCGTTCCGCTGCTGCCGTAGCCACAACGGTGGTACCTGAGAGTGATGCTAGCTCTCGAAAAGTGGGAACTAAAGGTCTGTGATCACGGAGTCGTGTGTGTGTGTTGCACTGCATGTTCATATCATACCCACCATATAGTTGCATAACATTAACCTTCATAACAACTTAAGACACCTAATGTATAAGTGGTATGGGACGCTTATACATTAGGACCTCCTATACGATCCCTTAGCCTATAAGCTTGAGTGGGCATGTTTATAGGTTGAGGTTACTTTTTGTATATTATATATGCTTGTGTACACCTAACACCCCATTGTATA